>JACCIY010000737.1:0-32791 GCA_025506505.1 Flaveria sonorensis | reverse complement strand
GCTGTTCTAAAAGCCTATAATGCATCATCTAGCTTGGTAGACCAATCCTTGTGATTTTGACCTACCGTTTTCTAGAGGATCCGTTTGTGCCTCGGTAGTGACTTCAGCTTGCCCATTTCGCTTGTGGATGATAAGCAGTTATAAAGCGATGGTGCACTTCATAATGAGCCATTGCTCTTTCGAGCTGGTTGTTAGAGAAATGCGTTCCTTTGTCATTAATTAAAGCCTTAGGGGCCCAAAACGAAGAATAGTTTTCTTAAGGAATCTTACAACGTTTCTTGCATCATTGGTAGGTAGGGCTTGAGCTTCGGCCTATTTTGAGATATAATCGCTGCTACCAAGATGTAGCGATTGCCAAAGGACACAGAGAATGGCCCCATGAAATCAATACCCCTATATCAAATACCTCGCATACTTGAATGGGTCTCTAAGGCATCTCATCCCATGTTGAGATATTGGATGCTCTTTGACATGCATCACAGGTCCGTACCATGTTGTGAGCATCCTTGAAGATCGTGGGCTAGTAAAATCCAGAGTCAAGACTTCTTGGCTATTAGGGTTGCTCCATGGTGTCCTCCTGTGGGTCCTTCATGACAATGCCTTAGAATTTGTTCCGCTTCACTTCGTCCACGCATCTTCGAGCAATTGGTTTGCACCGTTCTGAATAGATACGGATCTTCCCAATAGTAATGCTTATGTCAACAAAGAATTTCTTCTTTTGCTAATAAGTCATTCCTTGAGAAGGACTTCCGCCTGCCAAGTATTTCGCAGAATTGCAAACCAAGGATGTTCATCGATTGAGGATTGGTGCGCATAGGAATTCGTGAGGAAAATTATCGTTTATTTTGGATTCCTCAGTTTGTGATGTCTTGAATCTTCAAGATGCGAGAGATGATCTGCCGCCAGATTTTCTGCTCCTTTCTTATCGTGAATTTCAATGTCGAATTCTTGAAGCAGAAGTATCCAACGAATCAGTCTTGGCTTTGCATCTTGTTTATTGAATAGATAATGAAGGACTGCATGATCGTGTAAACGATTGTTTTTGAAAGGATTAGATACGAGCGGAATTTGTCGAATGCAAAAACTACGGCAGAAGCTCTTTCTCGATGGTGTAGTTTTTTCTGTGCATCGTTTAGGGTTTTGCTCGCATAGTGAATTGGGTGGAATTGCTTGTCTTTCCGGTGGCCTAACACGGCTCCTACCGTGAAATCGCTTGCGTCACACATGGTTCAAATGGTAGCGTCCAATCAGGGAAACCAGTTCGGAGCTGTTACCAGTCTCTCCTTAAGCAAATTGAATGCAGTAATGCATTCGTCTGAAAATACGAATTGTGCGTCTTCTCAAGAAGTAAGTCATTGGTCGTGTTATTTTTGAGAAATCTTTGATGAAACGACGATAGAATCCTACATGACCTAGAAGCTTCTGATTTCTTTCATCGGTTGTGGGATGTGGAAGTTTTGAAAATAGTGTTCGACTTTGGCTTGATCGACCTCAAGCCCTAATCGAGAGATTTTATGTCCTAACTATTCCTTCAGTAACCATGAAGTGGCACTTTTCCCAATTCAAAACAAGGTTAGAATTTCACATCTAACAACATTTTTTTCTAGATTTTCAAGACATTGTTCAAATAATTCCCAAAGATGGAGAAGTCATCCATGAAAACTTCCATTGAATGTTCGATCGTGTCGTGAAAGATTGCTACCATGCATCTTTGAAATGTAGCAGGGGCATTACACAATCCAAAAGCATTCGCTGATAAGCAAATGTGCCATATGGATAGGTGAATGTCGTTTTTTGTCTTTCTTGATCTTCGAGAGCAATAGGGATTTGGAAATATCCTAAGAAACCATCAAGGAAACATAGAACATTTTTCTAGATAATCTCTCAAGCATTTGGTCGATGAAAGGCAGAGGGAAGTGATCTTTTCTTATGGCATCATGAGTTTGCGATAGTCGATGCAAACTCTCCATCCTGTAACCGTACGAGTTTGGAATAAGCTCATTCTTCTCATTAGTTACATAGTCATTTCTCCTTTCTTTGGAACACCTGGGAGGGACTGACCCATGGTGAATCAGAAATAGGGTAAATCAAACCGGCATCTAGCATTTGATTACTTCCTTTCACACCTCTTGCATGCTCGGATTTAACATCTTTGTGGTTGAATGACGGATTTGAAGTTCTCCTCCATTAGTATTTTGTGAGTGCAAAAAGATGGATTGATTCCCTTGATATCCATGATTTTCCATGCAATTGCTCGTTTATGTGCCTTAAGCATATTGAGCAACTGTTTCTTCTCATCATTTGATAAGGAGGATGAGATTATACAGGAAATTGAGATGTGTTTTCAAGAAAGGCATATTCAAGATGAGATGGAAGTTCCTTGAGCTCTAAAACCGGAGGATCTTCGATAGAAGGTTTGGATTTAGGTTCTAGTTCTTGTTCGATGATCTCAAATGCTTCTTGATAAGATGATGTTTCATCAACTTCTAGTTCTAAAATGATTTGATTCTCACCGATGGGTTCGAAGGTTTGGACATCTATTAATTGAGTGTTGCAAGCTCCATATTCAAGAGATTCTCTTAAATGATAGCTTATGATCGATCGCAACATCAATGTAATAGATGAGTCATCATGATATTAAGGATGTTTCATGGTTGTCCTATGTCAAATGTCACTTCCTCCTCATCCACTCGAAGTGGTAAGTTTGCCGGTGCAAACGTCAATGAGAGCTCGAGCAGTTGCTAAGAAAGGTCGACCAAGGATAAAGGAACATTCTTATCCTCATCCATGTCAAGGATCACAAAATCAACGGGAAATACAATTTGTCGATTTTAACTAAAAGGTTTTCAACGATGCCCCTCGATATTTACAGAACGGTCAGCTAACTGGATGCTCATACGTAGGTCTAGGTTCACCTAAGTTTAACTTTTCAAAAACCGTATAAGGCAAAGGTTCATGCTAGCACCTAAATCAGCTAACGCATTACTAACAGAAAGATTTCCTATTAGGCAAGGTATGGTGAAGCTTCCTGGATCATCATCTTTTGAGGTAGTTTTTGTTTTGAAGAACTGTAGAGCATCCCTCATTTAAAACATGTGTGATAACTCTTCCAGTTTCTTTTTGTTTGACAACACACCTTTTAGAAACTTAGCATTATTTGGCATTTGGGCCAGGCTTCCAACAAGGGCAGATTGATGTGGAGTTGCTTGAACAACCCTAGGAATTTTTCCATATTATGCCTCCATTCGTTGTTGTCCAAATGACCTGGATATGGAGGTGGTGGAACATAAGGTGGCGGTGGTACGTGTTTATTGGCTGGTTCTTCAACAGCACAGGTTGCTTTTGCTTATCACTTGCATTACTTGGAGTTTTGGTTTCCATTTCTTCAAGGATTGGTTGTAATGCAGGTGCATCACCTTGAGTGGTTTTGCCACTCCTTGTGTTGATGGCTTTCACTTGAGCATTAGGGTTTGTCACGGTGTTACTAGGCAAAGCACCTTGGGGTCTTTTAGATAGTTGTTGTGCTATCTGACCTACTTGGTGTTCAATGGTTTGAAATGATGCTTTGTTTCTTTTGATGTTAGCCTCGTTTCTTTAGAACCTCTCCTCATTTCTTCGATCATATTTTCGGATGTATTCATCTTTGGCTTGTGTAGTTATCAACAATTGCTGTAATAAGTCTTCCATTGATGATGCTCCATGGTCTTGGTTACTACTGCTTGGACCTTGGTATGGTGGTTTCTGTTGTTGGTAAGGTGGCCTTGGGTGAATCTAGATGATGATTGGTTGTTACCAGCTTCTCTGTAATTCAAGTTGTTCTCCAATTTGAGTTGTTGTTATATGAGTTGTTTGGGCTTCCTATGTAATCAACATCTTCAACCATCATAATGCCTTGTGGGCATTCGTTAGTCTTATGTGAATTTCCGCACATGTTGCATCGTGTTGGGGTTTTCTTCAGTTTGGCTTGCAATTGTTCGAATCGTTTGGTTAGGGTCTAACTGGGTTGCAATTAGTGTTTCAGAGTCTACTTGATGAATGCTTTTAGAGTTGGGTTTGTTTCTTAAAGGATTATAAGCAAAGCTCTTCTTAGATGCTCTTTCTAAGGCTTGGTGTGCCTCGTTGGCGTGACACTTCCGAATTCTCTCCCGCACTTTGATCGACAGCTTTTTTGTGCTCTGCTAATGGCATCGTAAAAGGTTTGACACTGCAGCCACAGATCAAGTCCTTGATGTAGGCATCTTCGAAGGAGACCTTTGTATCTCTCCCATGCTGCGTGTAAGGATTCATCATCATCTTGGCGGAAGCTTGTGATGCTGCTTTCAGTTTGGCAGTGCGATCGGGTGGAAAGTATTTCAAAGGAATTGTTCAGCCATTTCCGCCCATTAGTGATGGAACCAGGCTGAAGCGAATCTCGCCAGTCAATGGCTCGGCCTCGAAGTGAAAATGGAAAAGTCTTAGTCTAATGGCGTCGTCTGAACAGTTGTTGATTTTGAAAGTTGCACAGATACGAAGAATCGTGAGATGTGAGCGTTAGGATCTTCATCTTGCAATCCATGGAACTGAACAGAGTGTTTCTACAAGTTGGATAATGCTAGACTTAATCTCGAAATTGTTGGCAACTATTGCTGGTTGGACAACACTAGACTCGTAACCATCGATTGACGGTGTGGTATAGTGTGTCATCTTCATTTCCTCGTCTTGGTTAGCCATGCCTTCTTCGGATGGTGCACCTTCAAAAACGTCTTCTTAGATAATCGTTTTTGTTTGTCGAGTCTTTCACTAACCTTTGACGAAAAGTCGTTCGGGTTCCGAAATGGGGAGAGACAAGTTCAGGACTAGACGAGTCGGACATACGCCAACTAGGAAGCATAAACTTACTAAGACTTAGAAATGAATTAGGCAAATGTAACTAAACTAACTAACTATAAAATAAAATAAATTTGAACAAAAATATATAAACAGATATGACAAGATAGTCAAAAATTAGATTGTCTTCAAAACTATCGTGTGTCCCCGGCAACGGTGCCAAAAATAATGCATGTGAAAAGTATATATATTTTGATAAAGGTTTTTTTCATACAGATTTAGTTTTTATTGGTATTACTAATACTAAACTACACACACAAAAGGCAAGTGTACCTGTCGAGTGGTGATATAGTGATGGTAAGAACCGAGTATCAATCCGTGGACACACCGAGCCTACTCAACAACCTTAATGATTGATTGTCGGATTAGATTTTTGTTTTGAGAAAATGATAATTGGCATTGATGTAATTAAGATTTTTAGGGTATAGAAACAATAATTAAAATAAAGTGAAAAAAAATAAGATTGAAACTTTTGGATTTAAAACCAGGGAATAATGGCTATCATCCTAATTAGATTACACTTATGTAACTATGATGAATTGGAGGTGTGATTAAAGTTATTAATTAAAGTAATTATGTTAATGTTTATAAATGTGAGCTGGCACGATTTCTCGTCTATCCGCTCCGTAGTGACTAGGACCTCATCAGGATGATTACTGAATAGATCAAAGCCACTAGTAATGTAGGTAAATCTCCTGTGACTTTTTGACATATGATTTCTGAAAATATAACTTAATGTTAAAAAGAGAGTTGATCAGGTTCTTTTCTAACATACCATTATTTTTAGAAAATCATAACAATTACTGTAGATTTATCAGACTAATAAAAGGGAACCCGTAAATGATCAAAAAGTTAAGGTGATTTGATTTCTAATAACCATATCTAGTTCATTAGCCATGGATTTATTATGAAGATCATTTCACGAATAAAAGTTAGTTCGTATGTTTTTCAACCTTGTATGACATTTACAATTACAATTATAAGTTTATAACTTCCTGTTCAAATGTAGATGCTGCCCATAAAAGTTTTCCCAAGATTACCATAACATTAACATATATAAATCATACCATTAGTTCATCACAAATTACATAATTTCATCCAATTAGGATGATAATAAGAATTTAGCTCATAATGAGCTTGCACATAACAACAAGTACATAGAAGATAGATATGAATCATCAGTGAATGGAACAATCAAACCGATGATCCACAATGAATGATGTTTAAACAATCCCGAGCTTCTTCAAGTGTTGTATGAACCTCCCGAGCCTCCAAATGATCTTCAAGTCTTGATTCCTGAGAGAATTCAGTGGAGTAACTCTCCCACCAAAAGATTGCCAAATGATGAACTTAAGCCTCTATTTATAGGCTTTCTGGAGTGTTTAAGCACGGCCCCGTGCCTAAAGGCACGGCCCCATGCTAGTACAATGCTTACGAAAGTTGGTCGGGTCGTACGTACAGAAGGTGTCGGGCACGACCCCGTGTCAAATGGGGCACGACCCCGTGTTTAGGGTGGGGCACGACCCCGTGTTTAGGGTGGGGCACCGCCCCGTGAAAACTTTTGGGGGACAGTACTTTTTGTCCTGTCAGATGTCCAACCACGGGGGTGGTGCCAATTTAAGCACGGGGGGTGTTTCAGGACAAGTCATGGGGCGGCTTAATGAGGCACAACCATGCTTGAACTCCAAAGCTCGGATTTCTTCAATTTCTTATCAAATATGCTTCTTTTGTCCATCTTGCCCTTTTAACACCTGAAAACACAATTTAACAATTTTAAGTACATAATCATCATTCTAAAGAGATATTAAGGAATAATTGATGTGCTTTTGATAGGAATTTTATGTATAATTTAGAGCACATCAATTATCATGTACTTGTTCCAATGGGTCCCAAAGATCATAAAAAATGAGGTCATCAGTCCAATTCCTTTCTTCCATATTGACATCTATGTTTATATTCTGATCATGTTGTTCCATAGTATCCTTTGCATTTACATTCTTATCATGTTGTTCCACATTGCCCTCTATATTTACATTTGGATCATATTGTTCCATATTACCCTTTACGTTAACATTCTGATCATGTGATTCCATATTACTCTCTGCATTTATATTCTGATCATGTGATTCCATTACCATCTGCATTAACATCATGATTATCTGCCTACTCTAATAGTAATCTCTTTGGCACTGGTCTTTATGATGTATCCTCTTCAATTTTTGTTATAACTACCTTAGGCTTAGTTGGAGATACAAAATAACTAAGCAAACGTGTTTTACCATGTTCAATGTTGTAAGGCCCCGTTTCCGAGACGCTTGCAGTTGGTCAATCATTGCATAAAACATTTAAAACACATTAATCTTGCAGCGGAATTTAAACTTTTCATCGATAATTAAAAATGCGTCAATATATCATATCTTTAATTTACATCACAAAATTTGTATTAGTACAATGTTATCTCAAAATGTGGATACCAGACTCAAAACATTCCCAGTAGCTTATGCATCCATGCCTGCACCTCCTCAGCATCAAACGGTAACCTGCCAACTATTATGCATACAAAAAGTCAGCGACGTGAGTGAGTTCTAGTTTCATAATAAAATACTTTACATTACGTTAAAACATATCCTTTACTTTTGTTCATGATCACACATCATACGTACATATAGATAATAATTATTATCTTCATCATCGTTCATCATCATTCATCTCTCACTTCTTTATGGACCCTGCCTCATGCTATACCCCGGACTCATGCTAAAAGCTGATACTGTGCTGGGGTTCATAAACAAGCCCCCGACTCATGCTAAAAGCTGACACAACACCGGGGTTGCGACAAGGATCTCATCTCATCTCGCATGCTATACCCCGACTCATGCTAAAAGCTGGTACTGTGCTGGGGTTGGTAAACAAACCCCCAACTCATGCTAAAAATCTGACACAGCACCGGGGTACGTGACAAGGATCTCATCTCAACTCATATGCAACACCCCCGACTCATGCTAAAAGCTGGTACTGTGCCGGGGTTTATAAATAAACCCCCACTCATATCGAAGCTGACATAGTACCGGGGTCAGCAACAAAGATCTCATCGTTCATTACTTCCATTTTCATCATTCGTTATCTTTCACTTTCGTTACATAATACTTTACTTGTGTACTCATACATATCACGCCACGTAAAGGCACATAATAATAACAATCCACAAGCATATAACATCAACAGGCATATACCACCACAACACATCAGAACTTAATACTACATTCTACTTCCTAAAATTCCAGAAAATCCTAAATGCCCAAAGAAATGCGGATGAACATAAGCCAATGCAGCCGAATGTTCAGCAAACGCAGACAAGCAAATGCGGATGAAAATCTAAGAAAATATTCTAAGTATCTAAAGATGTGCGGGTGAACCAAATGCGGATGAACAAGTCCAAATGCGGATGAACAAGTCCAAATACGGATGAACAAGTCCAAATGCGATGAACAATACTAAATACGGACGAACACAATACTTAGAGTATTGAACATAAAACCAATACGGTTGAATGTTCAGCAAATGCGGATGAACTCCAACAAAAGAGGATATACAAAAATGAATGCGGATGAACATTCAACAAATGCGGATATACAAAAACGAATGCGGATGAACATTCAATAAATGCGGATAATCGTTATCCACCTGCAATGCAACTTATGCCATTTCCAGTTCCCAATCATCTTTCTAATATAACCTTAGCACAGATCTATCATGCTACACACTTAGAACATACTAAACATCGTACACAACTTAGAAATCATCTAAAAACACACATCAACTTTACAACGTCTAACACCATGCTGAAATTCATAGTTTGATTTAGAAACCTTCTGTTCAGTATGCATAACAGCCCCAAACACGTAGAAAACCAGTAAAAGAGGGGATCTAGAACTCACCTTGAACAGCTTTCGAGTAGAACACCTCAAACCCGAGAGCCCACTTGAAGTTCCAGCACCTAAAACCCACGAAAACGAGCACTAAACACCAGAAACTCGGTCCAGAATCTAAAACCCGACTGAAACCGAGAAGAATTACCTTAAAAACTCTCCTTCAAGCAAATCTTCCTCCTTCTCTCTCTAGAGACCGATGGCAGCTTCTTCTTCTCTTCTTGCAGCTGAAAGCAGATGTGGGGAAGTGGGGGTGTGGGCGGCCATCCCCTGCTTTTTGAACCCACTAGAGGCAAGTTGCCACTTGCATACTTTAACCCCCTTTACTTTTGAAAAATGTTATCTTTCCCCTTTTTCTCTTCTTTTCCTTTCATTTTTATAAATTTTCGAGTGTTACAAGTCCACCCCCCTTAAATGGGTTTCGTCCCCAAAACCTATCACTCCTTAAAGAGATCTGGGTAGTGCCATTTCATTTCCTCTTCTAATTCCTCAAGTGGCCTCCATTCCTTCAACGCAAAGACCATAGCCGCCACTTTAGAGAAGTTTTGGATAATTACCCTGTAGTACTCACCAAACCCAAGAAACTACGAATCTCGGATGGCGTCTTTGGAGACTTCCATTGCATCACCGCCTCAACCCTTGTCAGGTCTACCATAATCCCCTTAGGATTAACCACATGACCCAAAAGCTAAACCTCGCATAACTAGAACGCACACTTGGAGAACTTGGCATACAACTTCTCCCTTCGAAGTGTATCCAGCACTTCCCGGATGTGACCGACATGTTCTTCTTCGCTATATGAAATAATCAGAACATAATCAATGAACACATTCACTGACTTATCTAACATAGGTCGGCACACCCGATTCATCAGATCCATAAAAGCAGCTGGCGCGTTGGTTAAACCAAAGGACATCATGAGGAGCTCGTAGTGTCCATAACACGTATGAAAAGCTGTTTTAGGAATATCCCGCTCCTTCACCTCAATTGATGGTAACCAGATCGGAGATATATCCTCGAGAACCAACTGGCACCTTGAAGCTGATCAAACAAGTCATCAATCCTCGGTAATGGATACCGGTTCTTCACCGTCAACTTGTTCAGCTCACGGTAGTCGATACACATTTCATGCTGTCGTCCTTCTTCTCCATACATAAGACCAGAGCACCCCATGGAGAGATGTTCGATCGACTGAACCCTTATCTAACAACTCTTGCAGTTGAGTCATCAATTCCTTCATCTTGGAGGGAGCTAGACGATACGACGCCTTAGTAACAAGTTAGGCATCAGGCATCAGATCGATCTGGAACTCGATCTCGCGATCTGGTTTCACACCTGGTAGATCCCCGGGAATACGTCTGGGAAATCACACATGACCGGTACGTCCGACAATCGTGGTACTGACACATCCACATCTTTCGCATAAACCAGGTAAGCGCCACACCCACGCCTCATACACTTCTCTGCCACAACCATCAAAATTACTTTCGGGACCGTACTGACCCTATAGCCGTATATCGTCACCGAACTCCCATCAGGCGTGGTCAACCAAATCATCTTCTTACGACACATGATGTTTGCCTTATAGGCTGCTAGCCAATCCATCCCTAGGACTATATCAAATCCGCCTAAGGGCAACACGAACAACCTAGCAGAGAACCTATGGCCTTCCAACTCTATGTCACAGTCTTCTACCATAAACGATATCCTGATTGACTTACCAATGGCAGTTTCTATATTGAAGGGCTCATCAATCTTCCTACTCCTAGAAGGCAAATTATCACAGAAAGTAGCATAAATAAAACTCCTACTAGCACCGGAATCGAAAAGTACAGAGGCATAAGTTTGGTTTACTAGAAATGTACCTGACACAGCTTCGGGGTCCACCCTAGCCTCATCCCAGGTCATAGTGAATGCCCTGGTCTTCATCCTCTACTCTCCTTCTCAGCCTCTTTCTTTGCCCTAGAGCTCTCAGCCCTCGACTTCTTGCAGTCTCTGCTCATGTGCCCAGTCTAGCCACAGTTGTAACATTTAGCCATGCGAAATCCCTTGCCCTGTGGCCCTCCTTCCCATACTGAAAGCAGAAGTTAAATCCCTACTTACACTCCCCCTCGTGGCCTCTCCCACACTTCTTGCATGTCTCTTCCTTCCCTGTTATCATTTTCTGATCATCGACTCTCATCATCTTACCTCCAGCCATAAATCCACCATCATTATCCCGCCTCCCATTCCTATTCCTAACATTGTCCCGCTTCTTCTGCACATCCACCATTGCCACTGCCTCTGGCTCGTCATACAGTCTCCCTGCTAGATCGACCACCGACCTAAACGTACCTGGCCAAGCGGCGATCAGATGTTTGCGGATATCTGCCGGCAGACCTTGAATGTACCTCTTGATCTTTCGTGACACAGGCGTCACCTGATCTGGAACCAGCCTTGCCATCTTATTGAATTTCGTCGTGTACTGCTGGTGTGTCATGGTTCCTGCCTCCAACTGCAAGAACTCCCTCTCAACCTTTTCGAGCTCTCTATGTGGACAAAACTCCTCAATCACCAACTTCTTCAGCTCACTCCACCACATCCTCCCAATGGCCCTACTACCCTCGGCCTGGACAACGTTGTCCCACCAACATAAGGCTGAATCCACAAATGAGTGGGTAGTAAACTTCACCTTTTGATCCCCTCGGCACCACTGATATCAAGTACCGCCTCCATCTCTCTCACCCATCAGTGAGCAGCAGCAGCACTTCCATTCCCATCAAACGCGGGGGCTTGCATCTTTGAAATGCCCCATAGTTGCACCCCTTTGTAGCTTCCTACACTGCCTCCTCCTCCTCATCATCACTGGAGACAACCATTTTAGTATCCGATTGCTCCATCTCCCCTGAACCTCCTCCTTCGCCCCCTTGCCTAGCGGTTTTCCTCTTCTCCTCTTTCTCTTTCTTCTCATCCTCCCTCATAGCTGTAATAACCTCGGTCATCACAGACGACAGAATCGTCTGCATGACCAGATGAACTTCTTCCGCTGCTGCCTCCTTCATTGAGTCCCTCAGATTAACACTCTCATCCCCACCATCATGGTGATGAGGTTTGGGATCTTCAGGAGTCATTTCAGCAGTCTTAGCCCTGTTCCTTGTGACACGCAACCTAGCACCACGTCTACCACAACCTCCACCTCGCGAAGCCTCCGAAGATCTACCACCAGCCATCTTTAAGAATTTACAAGATTCAAACACCAACACGGTCATTCAAGTAATAGCTCAGATTATGTCAAGTATAGTAAGTTCCTAATTACAATGGCCAGTTGTGATTAGCCACTTACTTTACTCTTCATTCTCCAAGCATTTCCTATCCTGACTACATCAGTATCCAAATCTACAAAGAACACATAATCCATATAGCACACGCATATAATTCCTTTTTCCATTAATTTACATAAAATGTTTACATGAAACATTTACCTGCAGGCATGTTGCTACTAGGACTGGCATCCTTTCCCTTTTGTTTTCCCATTCTCAATTTAAATTTAGATTTTTTTTGAAAATACTTTACCTAATTTTCTTAAACTTTGGCTCTGATACCAACTTGTAAGGCCCCGTTTCCGAGATGCTTACAGTTGGTCAATCATCGCATAAAACATTTAAAACACATTAATCTTGCAACGAAATTTAAGCTTTTCATCGATAATTAAAAATGAGTCAATACATCATATCTTTAATTTACATCACAAAATTTGTATTAGTACAATATTATCTCAAAATATGGATGCCAGACTCAAAACATTCCCAGTAGCTTATGCATCCATGCCTGCACCTCCTCAGCATCAAACGATAACCTGCCAACTATTATGAATATAAAAAGTCAGCGACGCTGAGTGAGTTCTAGTTTTCATAATAAAATACTTTACATTACGTTAAAACATATCCTTTACTTTCGTTCATGATCACACATCATACGTACATCTAGATAATAATTATTATCTTCATCATCGTTCATCATCATTCGTCTCTCACTTCTTTATGGACCCTGCCTCATGTTATACCCCCGACTCATGCTAAAAGCTGATACTGTGCCGGGGTTCGTAACAAACCCCCGACTCATGCTAAAAAGATGACACAGCACCGGGGTACGCGACAAGTATCCCATCTCATCTCGCATGCTATACCCCCGACTCATGCTAAAAGCTGGTACTGTGTCGGGGTTCGTAAACAAACTCCTAACTCATGCTAAAAAGCTGACACATTGGTTTATAAATAAACCCCAACTCATGCCGTAGCTGACACAGTACCGGGGTCAGCAACAAAGATCTCATTGTTCATTTCTTCCATTTTCGTCATTCGTTATCTTTCACTTTCGTTACATAATACTTTACTTATGTACTCATACATATCACGCCACGTAAAGGAACATAATAACAATAGCCCACAAGCATATAACATCAACAGGCATATACCACCACAACACATCAGAATTTAACACTACATTCTACTTCCTAAAATTCTAGAAAATCCTAAATGCCCAAAGAAATGCGGATGAACATAAGCCAATGTAGCCGAATGTTCAGCAAATGCAGACAAGTAAATCTTCCTCCTTCTCTCTCTAGATACCGATGGCAGCTTCTTCTTCTCTTCTTGCAGCCGAAAGCATATGTGGGGAAATAGGGGTGTGGGCGGCTATCCCCTGCTTTTTGAACCCACTAGAGACAAGTTTGCCACTTGCACACTTTAACCCTTTAACTTTTAAAAAATGTTATCTTTTTCCCTTTTTCTCTTCTTTTCTTTTCCTTTTTCTAAATTTTCAGGTGTTACAAATGTACACTGAAATACACTTAGTATCTTGTAAGTGTGTTAACATACCAATAACATCACTGTTATTTCCCAAAGCCCTCAAACCAAAATCTAAGTTATTACCAAACACTAGATAGTGATAATAATACACTCTTTTATTTTATAACATAACTCCTCCACAAGTGCATTTAGCTGATGCACACTAAACTTATTCATATTCAACAAATCAACATAAATTACCTTACCCTTTAGATAAACCCTATGGTGATCCACAATACCAAATTCTCCCCCATGGTGAATCTTTATAGAAAAGTATTCTTCATATTGACCTGAATCGAAAACACAATTATATAAAAAACATCAGAATATGTTCATAAGCTCTTACTAAAAAGTTACGTTTTTTCAAGATTTTAATATGATCAAACCACAAACCGTATATAACTTCATAGTCGAAATCTTCAAATTCATTTTTCAATACGCTCTTCATTACTGATTTGGGTGAAAAACCCTAGTTGTTGGGAGGATTAGATGAAGTGTGAAGAAGTTAAAGAACTAAGAATCGGGAGTCTGATTTCCATCTAATAGGCTCCAAAAGGTGAAATGACAATAATACCCTCATGTTTTTGCATGTGAGGGTGTTCTCAGTTAAAATCTAATGACCGTTAGTACTAATACCTAAAGGTGTCACAAAAAGATAAGCACAATACCCCAATCTGTTACAAACCTTAGTATCCAACCTATTACTTTGGATAAACCATAGGGACCATTTGCGTAATTAACTCTAACATATATTATTTTTAGAGTTAATTACATAAATGGTCCCTGTGGTTTATTCAAAATAACAAGTTTGGGTATGAAGAGTTTTTTGTAACAGGTTAAGGTAGTGTGTTTTAGTTTTTGTAACTAGTTAAGGTATTAAGACTAACAGACGTTAGTTATTCTGTAAATTTAAATGAAATGACTAAAATATCCTTTAAGGGATTACTTTTGTAATTTTACATCTTTCTTTTATTCAGTGACCATTATTGTAATTAAATATAACTTTAAAAAACCCAACCCCCTTTCCCCATCAGCCACCATCACCACCGTCTACCCACCATCACCACCATCTATCCACAACCACCACCATCTATCCCCGTCAACCACCATCGCCACCATCTATCACCATTGGCCTGTCCCACTACTCACAATAAACTACCACTGAAAGCCCTAAAATCATCAAAAGGGTAAACCACCACCATCTGGCCACCATCATCGGCCACCATCACCACATGAAATTGATGTGTGAATGATGGTGGGTATGAACTTAGATATGGTTGGAGCTTCGATTTGGAGTATTGGACTTCAAATCGGAAGTTCACAGAAAAATGGGAAAAGGGAAGTTAACAGGGATCGACAGTGGTGGTGTTGGTGGTTGCTGGTGGGTGGTCGGTTGGAAGATAATATGGAAAAGGGCCGAGGGTGGTGGTGTTAGCGGCTGGTGGTGGGTAGCCGGTTGGTAGTTAACTGGGGAAAGGAAAATAGGATTTGGTGATGTGGGCGATGGTGATGATGATGAGGGTACCAAGACAGAGATGGATTACGGTGGTCTGAGGGCAGTGATGGTCGCTGGTGATGACGACAGTGGTGGCGGGCGGTGGTGCCAGGACGTTAGATATATGTACATATCGATGTGTGGGTGTGTGTATATATGTATGTATGTATAAATAAAGAGAGAGAGAGAGAGAGAGAGAGAGAGAGAGAGAGAGAGAGAGTTATATATAATATATTATTTTTGTTAAATTATACAAATAGTTCCTCTAATTTACATAAATAGTCCTAAAATATGAAAAGACTAAAATTCCCTTAAAATTAACAGAAAATCTAACATCCGTTAGTATTAATAATCAAACTTGTTATGAAATTAAAAGTGAGTAATCAAACATGTTACTTTCTTTGCTTAGTAACCCAACCTGTTACTTTTGATAAATCACAGGGACTATTTATGTAATTAACTCTTATTGTTATGTTTATGACATACTAGTTTTAATAAACCTTGTATTACACAGGTTGAATAAATAAAATATTAAATAAAACATAAGTTTATTAATTATAAAACAATATTTTAAAATAATATATGATTGAAATCTTTATTATTATAAATAGAATAAAAATTTTGTTTGACAACAAAAGTTTTTAAAAAAATATCATCTATAAAGAGTTTATTATTATAACTTCTAATTTTAATTGTTTTTTGTTTATAAAAATTTTACTTTTTAAAAACACCAATTTTAAATATTTCGCATTTTTAAAAAGTTTGATTTTTAAAAAAATTTCTTTTTTTGTAAAAATTTGTTTATTTAGGAATGACATTAATAAAAAGATCTATTTCTTAATTATTAACAACTATTTTAATCTAAAAATATATATAATATTATTAGTAATTAATATGATTTTTTATTAAGATAGAGAAGCAGAAAAAAATTAATGAAAATAAATATGATTCTAACACGTGTATCTTTTAATTACTTTTTTATTAAAGTAGGAATATCTATTATGTAGAATTGTTAATAAGAAGAGGAAATAAAAAGTCCAAAGTTCTCGTATCCCATCTCTAATTCCTAATATCCTTAATCCAGATAAACAAAACTCTCATTCTCAAACTTCCTATTACACTACAATCGGCTCTCTCCCTCTTTTATCACCACAAGTGCTATAGAGTTCAATTTGATGCCACCGCCGCTGCTAGTTAAATAGGTGTCTCCCATTTTCATTTGACATTTTTGTTGTGTTTATGAAATAAAAACTAAACCAAAACGAAATAAGCCGATTTGGCTTGGTTTAGATTCGAGCCAAGCTCGAGGTTGTTTTGGCTTAGCTCGTGAACAGCCCTAAACCTAAAATACATCATGGGTATAATTTGAATATAAACGGGTTTTTGATCGGTTAATATAACCCGTTTTATTAAACAACTCAACCTTAACACGACATGTTTAATAAACAGATTAATTTTAACAACTGAACACGACTCACATAGTAAATCAGGTAAGGGTTTTTTAAAAAGGTCATATTTAGACACTGTTTCAGAATCAGACCAGACCAGCTGTCGGAACGGGAACCTGTCATAGGACAAGTCCAGTTGTGTGTATTTGGACCGTTTTCATTTAAACTGGCTTGTTACTTGTCGGACCGGTGAACCGGTTGAATCGGACGGGGTGGTCGGACCAAATTTCAAAACTTATTTATTTTTCCTTTCAAATCTCATTTATTAATTATATAGTAATTTATGAAACATATTTTAGTTATCTAAGTGTTTCTATTGTACTAAAAGCGTAAATCCACCTTAAAATAAATAGTATTTTCGTATTTTGTTTTTCAATTGAATATATGTAAATAATATTAATTTATTCATATCCGACGTCATCCAGTTCTTCAATCTGGTTGCACCGATCCGACCAGTGAACCATTAAGACAATTGGTTTGTTGTCCGGTCCGGTTGTATTTAGATTTTGGCATGGGTAATATAATAATTGTTATAACTTAGAGTTTGAGTTTTCTTTATTAGTTTCATATTTTCATCTTGAAATATTTATCACCTCTTAACTACCAAATAATTCACTCCATTGGTTAGATGTAGGGGACATATTCCAACCACTCATCAAAGTGAGGGTGGATAGATGTGGTGGACATTTACTTCTCTTTGAACGATAGACCCGTGGGATCAGAATCCTCACCTTTTGATGAAGGTTAACTTCTTCCATCACTCGAAAACCGGTAACTAGTTAATCGCAATTCCATGTCGAAAAATATGGTGGGCAAATGGTTATATAAACATATTGCATCCTGGTGAGCAGTGCACAATCGGTTAATGAGTCAATCGTAGTTAATTAAATGTCAACATATCGCTAATTGCTAACTATTAACAATTTTGTGATTCTTAACTCTTTAATTACACAGACACAAAGGGCCAAAAACAATCGTAATTTGATAGCAATGGCCAAAATCAAAACTGTTAATAACGTGTATTGATCAGTTGATGTAAAAATTAAAATCGCTTGCCAAAAACAAAATCGCTTAAGGCTTGTTAGTAGGTATCTTGCAATGGGTTTTTATTTAAATGTTTGTATAGCAAACTTAGACAAAAAAGAATCACAAGTTCAATCATCAAAGGTTTATTAATCTGTTGTAGGTTGTCAGGTTCATTAATAGATAGAAGCCAATTGCTTACTCGAGACATACCTTGAGCAGTCGTTACGCAAGTCTAAAAGGTCAGCAACTGAAGGTTTTTTGACCTTTCGTTGTTTTTATTTGCTTGTTTATTATTATAACAATTATCATAATACTAATTGATATAATGTTATATAAAAAGTTTCTACTTTAAAGCTATTTGTACTTGTAGCCCAGTGCCTCCAAAATCTACGAACCGACCTTGGACACCGGTTACAAAAAGTTTCATTCGAACATGAATAATTGATTGTTTAAATTAAACTAAGTAGCTATGTATTACTCTTCTTTGAACATTAACGGGTCAACCTAAAACATGACCTTGACACAACATGGTTTTAAGCGAGTCTAATATAACATGATATGAATAAATATATATGCTGTTAAGTAGTCCTTGACTTAATTATCAAAAATCCATTATCTAGTGTTACCTGCATACCGACTCTTTTATTTTTATCGGCGCTCTGATATTGATTATTCACCGATGCATCTTTATATGCTAATACCAATGCATTCATTTGGTTCCCCGTATAATTCTAGGCCACGCCTTAACAAGCTAGAAAAAGTATATAATTCTTACGTAGTTGAGGTAACATATCTTATTACGAAAGTATAAGAACTTGGCATTTTATTCGAATTTTAGAGTGTTGAAGTTCAATCCCAAACATGTCTTGCTTTGTTATAGAAACTCATTTGCGTTTACTTTCTCTCATTTCTTGATATTTGGATATCAAAGTTTCTTGATCAGGCCAACTTTGTTGAATTGCAGGAATCTCAAGAAACTTGTCTTTCCATACGCATAAGTTTGGAAATGAATCTTCATCAAGCAGTTTCAGACCAGCTACTACTTCTAAGGGACGATAAGTTTCAGCAAGGCACCCAAAAGCAATATCTAAGAATCCAATGCTTTCCCCACTTAAGAATTTGTTTCCGGTTAGCAGTTGTTCCACTCTTTTTAGATGAGCTAATGTTGCTTCTTTGGCTTCCTCTTGTTCCTTCCCTTGCTTCATAACATAAGCAAAGAATGCTGGCAAAACCTAGGTTTAAGATAATACTTCATTACAAATGCTTAAACCCTTTGCACATATACAATTTAACACTTGCATTCCCTTTGTACACGACTAAAAACAGAAATTAGATAACAATTTGAATTTCTTGGTATTTTATCTAAATGGGCTAATTATATGTACAAAACAACTATGGTTACATTAGTAATCTAAAGCCTTGAAGAAAAACAATTTAACTATTGTATGCATTAAAAATATATTTTGATGTAAACATTCAATCGTTTGACCCCTTTGAGATAATACCCAACTCAAACTAGTCTATTCACTCCTTAAGTAAATAAGTTAAAACTAGTACTAGCTCCCGTGCGTTGTTACGGGAGCCATTCTTCTCACGTCGTGAAAACAATATTCAGTATATAGGAATTCATAAAAGTAAATAAACGTATATACTTTGTATTTGCTTTATCGTTCTGTAACATGTCTTAGTTATACAAACTTTTTATTTTAATGGTTTAAGAATTTGAATATTAACAACAACAATTTATATTTAAAGATGTTATACAATCAAATAAATATTTAAGTTCGTTATAATACAAGTTGAATTTTAAAATAATATTTATAAATAATGTTCATTGGAAATATGTTTTGTCAATATTTAAACTAAAAAAAATTATTTTATTAGGCTATCAATATTATCTCATATTTTTCTCTATTTTATATTATATTATATTTAATAAATAAAATAACTGAAAAATGTTGCTTCTAGTTTTTAAAAGAGAAAAGATCGGGACTCCCACAATCCAAGACGGTAACACCTGCTTTATTGTGTGAGTGTTTGGGACTTTTTATTGAAAACTTTTTTTAATTTTTGAAAAGATGATAAGTTGAAAGTAGGTGAAAATGTATTTGGATGGAGATGAAGATTTGAGAAGAAAAAAAAGCTAAATTCTCAAAACTCCTTTTGAGAAGTCAAAAGAAGATGTAATAAATAAACAATCCCAAACATGTATTCTATATCATCTTCGTCTCTTTCACAACACACTAAACACCATTAACCTGATTAAAACATTTACACTCACCAACAACCCAGCAGTACCAGC
Source organism: Flaveria sonorensis (assembly GCA_025506505.1). Classification (NCBI taxonomy): domain Eukaryota; kingdom Viridiplantae; phylum Streptophyta; class Magnoliopsida; order Asterales; family Asteraceae; genus Flaveria; species Flaveria sonorensis. The sequence goes on along the minus strand of JACCIY010000737.1, from coordinate 12,899 downwards.
ATCATCACTCGGCACCACCTACAACACCACAATTTGTTCCTTTTAGTCTCGCCATTCAAACACGTACCCACACCCATCGCCACCCGCTGCTCGCCGCCACCGTTGCACCTCATCATCACTGTTGTCCATTTTAGATCTGACTTTCCCAGCGACAAAGAAAGGCATAAATGATGTTGCTGATGGAAGTTTTGAGTTCTGATAACGAAACTTGAAGTTCTTGGTTGCAGGTTGTGGTTGTGGTATTGGAAAGCCTCATGGCGTGATTAAGATCCAATCTAAATTTAACAGTCCGATGATTTTATTGTAATTGTGTTTCAAGTGGTGGGGGCGACGTTATACTGGTTCTTAGGAAGATATCTGGTGATAATGAAGATGAAGATGAAGAAAAAGAAATCTACACTCAACGGTGAGTTCTTTGCGATTGCAGAAAGAAGAGAAGAAAGGACAGACGTGGGAACAATCTGGTTGACTTGTACAATGCGCATTACCAGAGGTACGGTGGCACTGTAGCCACCGACCAAATGATATGTTGCTGATGGAAGTTTTGAGTTCTGATAATGAAATTTGAAGTTCTTGGTTGCAGGTTGTGGTTGTGGTATTGGAAAGCCTCACGGCGTGATTAAGATCCAATCTAAATTTGACAGTCCGACGATTTCATTGTAATTGTGTTTCAAGTGGTGGGGCGACGTTATACTGGTTCTTAGAAAGATATCTGGTGATAATGAAGATGAAGATGAAGAAAAAGAAATCTACACTCTATAGTGAGTTCTTTGCCATTGCAGAAAGAAGAGAAGAAAGGCCAGACGTGGGAACAATCTGGTTGACTTGTACAATGCGCATTACCAGAGGTACGGTGGCACTGTAGCCACCGACCAAATGGTATGTTGCTGATGGAAGTTTTGAGTTCTGATAACGAAACTTGAAGTTCTTGGTTGCAGGTTGTGGTATTGGAAAGCCTCACAGCGTGATTAAGATCCAATCTAAATTTGACAGTCCGACGATTTCATCCTAATTGTGTTTCAAGTGGTGGTGGCGACGTTATACTGGTTCTTAGGAAGATATCTAGTGATAATAAAGATGAAGATGAAGAAAAAGAAAACTACACTCTACGGTGAGTTCTTTGCGATTGCAAAAAGAAGATAAGAAATGACAGACGTGGGAACAATCTGGTTGACTTGTACAATGCACATTACCAAAGGTACGGTGGCACCAAAGCCACCGACCAAATGGTTTAATATATACTATAATTGCCATGTGTAAACCAACTAAAGAAATCTTAATTTCAATGAAACCACTTTTAATAAAATGATAAAACATGCAACATTTTGCTAATTAATAAATAAAATAAAGTGGGTACTAACCTGCTCATCACAGAATTTTGCCCAGAAACGTTGTTTGGCTCTATCAAGAGGATCTTTAGGTAAGAAGGGACAAACATCCTTCCATGTCTCATCGATGTACTCAAGAATCACAAGCGATTCACATATCGGTGTTTCGTTGTGCACTAGTACGGGTACCCTCTTGTGAACGGGGTTGTACTTTAAGAGTTCAGGACTCTTGTTGGCAAGATCTTCGTATATGATCTCATACTCGATGCCTTTTAGTTCCAATGCCCAAACAACCCTTTTAACAAAAGGGCTTGACCAATAACCGTATAACTTCACCTTCTCCATATCTCAAGATACCTTAGTTCACCAAATTCTGAAACGTTGAGTTCCTTCTTTTATAGCATGTCTTTTGGGAGTATAAAATCAGGTTACCTTGTTACTATCTAAACCTATACATCGTACATCGTAATATTACACAATATATGATTAATTTTTTAATGAACTTGGAAAAACTGAATAATTGACGTAGTGATTCATAGATGGCACATAGAGATTGCTAGTTAGAAGCATCTTAAAAATATATTCCTAACCTCATCTATGGTATCATAGAGAACATATTAACTTCAGTTTATTGTAATAATTTTTATCATAATTAAGATAATGATTTGATTATGTTTCGTTCCTAATTATCCACATTATACTCAAACAAATAGTTGATAAAAAGTACACAATATCTTACTAGTTCTCATTGTTCTGTAATAGTCATTTAGAAAAAAATTGCGAAACGTCACGTCTAGCAAAACGGTTAAATCAAAAGCGTATATACTGACCATGAGGATACATCAAGATGAATGATGGGTAAGCCGGCCGTTGTTGATTAGCAGAAGCCGGCTATTGATACCGTTGTATTGTTTAGTTAAATAGAAAATGGACAAATTATTGAAGATTACTACAATGTATATGATTTGTCGAATTTTTAGGGTGCTATTTGTCCCCAAACAATATATTACAATAGTAAAAGCTAATATTTCAAATTTATAACATAACCTTTTAAGTGATATAATCTATGAAAATGTTAGTATTTGGATACGTTATATTCAACTTTCTACCATCTAACATATTATTATAAAATATGATTCTAATTAAACTGTTTTTATATGAATTATTTAAAATTTTCCCTTGTCTGTAAAATTGAAGATAAGATTTCAAACATGATTTTGTCTTTTGGCTTTTCTTGATTCGTCAATGGGAATACTTTTCTGACGGTTGATAATATCGTTGATCGGTGGCTAGGTCTAGAGGTAAGATTATCACCCAATTAAGTTTTTGTAGAAAAGATTTCAAGCCAACTTTTCACACGTTTTTGGTGAGATTATGATTACAATGGATTATTCATCAGTAACCTATATATTGCATAAACTTTATTTCTTTCAATCACATAACGACATTTTAAATGTATGAGCCTAGGGATATGTATTCTTCGTTAAATACCAATGCATACTCTACATGCTAGACTCTTAGTTAAAATTGATGGTTTTGAAGTTACATACGGCAAATTTGACTTTGATCCGTCCTGTGAGCCAATATGGTTATAGCTTGTTTTAATATAGGGGGTACCAGTCTTGCAAAGCTTATGTTCTTCGATTTTCCTTCTACCCAAGACAGATTTCAGCACTACTTCAATTGATTCCAAGACCTAGCTAACCGAGTGATTTCAGCTCCAATTTATATATATGTCAAAAAATATGTAAATGAATTCAACTTTGAGGAAATCTACAAACTCTTATTTATTAACAAAAAACAAACTAGTTAACATAACTTATTAGGATAGTAAGCAATAAGCATTTAGAGTTTAATTCGATAGTTAGATCAACTTATTTAATTAAATAAAACATGCATGTTACAGCTCAAACTTATTTGCCTTTACTTTCTTTGCTCTCTTGATACTTGGCTATTAGAGTTTCTTGGTTTGGCCAGCTTTCTTGAATCGCAGGGATCGCAAGGAATCGATCCTTCCATGCACATAAGTTTGGAAACGAGTCTTCATCAAGCACTTTTATCCCCGTTGCCACTTCCAAGGGGTGCGAATTCTCAGCGAGCCACCCAAAACTAAGATCTAAGAATCCGAAGCGTTCCCCGCTTAAGAATTTCTTTTCGTTTAGAAGTTGTTCAACTCGTTTTAGATGGGCCAATATTGTTTCTTTGGCTTTCTCTTGATCCTTCTCTCGCTTCATAACATAACCGAAAAACAATGGCAAAACCTACTTTTCAAGAGAACACTTCATTACAAAATGATTAATCCCTTTGCATGTGATATATATGCGTATGAAACTACTATTATTAAATCGATAATCTAAAGCTTTGAATACAACAACTCAAAGTTTTATTTAAACAACCTTTGATGTCAACTTTCAACTTGTTTAACCCATTAAACCATTTAAGATAAAACGAGTAGAGAGTAACCAGTTAGCTAGTTCACGTTTCAAACAAACAGACCCAATAAAGCTTGATTCCAATCAAACTATTTCAACATCAAATGATGAAATATGCAATTAGTTGATAAGCTTTTTTGCTAGTTAATAAAAAATAATGTAATAGTGGATGGTTATATACCTGCTCATCACCGAATTTTGCCCAAAAACGTTCTTTGGCTCTATCAAGAGGATCTTTAGGTAAGAAGGGATACGTGTCTTTCCATGTCTCATCGATGTACTCAAGAACCACAAGCGATTCACATATGGGCATTTCATTGTGCACTAGTATGGGTATCTTCTATGAATAGGGTTGTACTTTAAGAGTTCGGGACTCTTATTGGCAAGATCTTCGTATATGATCTCGTACTCAATGTTTTTCAGTTTCAAAGCCCAAACAATCCTTTTAGCAAGGGGCATGACCATGTTGCAAATAACTTGACCTTTTCCATATCTCAAGATGCCTTAGTTTACAAACTTCAAAAACAATGGGTTTTTTCCTTATAGCAAATATTTTGGGAGTATTAGAATCGTGTTATCTTGTTACTATCTAAACCTATACAAGGAACATTGTATGTTTAACAACATATGATCAATTTTTTTAATGATGTTGGACAAATAGAATTACGAGCGATTCATATATGGAACATAGGGACTGCTAGCTAGATGCATGATAGAAAATAATACTAGACGTGGCCTATGCTTATGAATTTATTACCATCTTATAGATTATGTTATAGGCCTGCGGTTATACACTTTGGGTTTGGTTGATTTTTGGGAACGGAAGATTCATGGTGGTTAAGAACATAGATATCACTAAAGTTTGAGGATGATGAGGGTGCTTTGGTAAAAATTTAACATTCCATTGGAATGTTTAAAATTCTTTCACTTGGGTGAAGGAATGTTGAATTCCACCATTTAAAGGAAAACTTTTCAATTCCAATTCATTAATAGCCACCAACATATTTTTGCCCATGTAATATGTCACGAAACACAACATATAATTCTTTTAAAATAAAATAAACTATAGCAATATCACACTCAAATTAAAGAGTTTTATGATGTAATTTCTAAATTAACATATGAAAGATTATAAACATTCAAAGATCCTAGTTAAAGTTGATTTAAAAGTCAACAATTATAATCATATAATTGACATATGTGTGTAAGAAACAATTAAGGTAATTAAATTGATAAAGACTATTTTGCCTCCTTAAACTTATAAAATAATTAATGAAAAAAATATCACTTTTTTCTCAAATGTATTATAATATAATATAAATATCGGTCTATTAATTAGATTATCACTACCTTACTAGGTGAAGAGATTATAGTCAAGGTAAACATATGATGAATACCAAAAAGTAAACCTCGGGTTTGTTAACATACACTCGAATTACTATAAATCCTTGTGTATGTATGCTTATCTTTATTTTTATGACATTCTACTATTATCTCAAAACAACAAAAATTCGAAAAATCAGTCTTTTAAAACAAGGAAATTTATACAAACATAAATCCCCTCTAGGTCTAACACAAATAATAATTAGAGTAAATTAAACTATTCGTCTCTTAGGTTTGTAGTATATTTCACCTTTCGTCTTTAAACTAAAAAAAATAAAGTAAACATCCTTTACGTTCAAATTTTATAACAGTCTATGTCCTTAATTCTAACAGACACCAATATTTTTAGTTAAGTCTAGTTATGTCATGCACATGAGTGCAAATTGATCATTTCACCTTTAAATAATACAAAATCTAGAAAAATAAGTAATTTTTTTTTCTTACTAAAAAAACCTTAGACTACCACTCTCTGTACTTTTATCATCTTCACCCAAATTTCCAGCTACCATCAGCCAAAATTTCTAGCCAGCCCCACCAAAATTTTGACCTGCTACTTCATTGCTCTCTATCATGGCATCAACACAACCACCATCAGTCGCGTCATCGCTCCTTGGCTGATTGCATGTGTTGTTCATGATAGGCCGTGGAGATGGTTAGATCTGTTGTGGAGCAGGGGACGGGTTGCGGTGGTGGTGGCCGAGTGAAGAGAGTGTGTGTGTGAAAGAAGGTTAAGGCCACAAGAGTTGGGGATAGGTCACGATGGTAATGGTGACCGAGCTAGTGAATGAAGGTGGAGACCACCAGAGCAGGGGATTAGTAGCGATGGTGGTGGTGGTCAAGTGAAGAGAGAGGGTGAATGAAGGTGGAGACCACCGGAGCAAGGGATGGGTCACGATGGTGGTGGTGGCCAAGTGAATGGAGGTGGAGACCACCGGAGCAGGGTGATGGCCGAGTTCAGACGGTTGCCGGCGAATTACTCTCGTAACCACACCACCATCGACTTCTTTATCCCAAGCCTACCCCCTCCACCATCTTCTCATCCATGCAAGGGGGGGGGGATTGTTTTTTTTAAATTTTGTTATTGTTTTATTAAATTACAAGATTAGTCTTTATCATGATAAAAAAAAACTAGAATACCATCATGTGCAAGTCATATGATTGAATTTAACGGACAAATTTAATTTTGTTAGAAGAAAGGATGAAATCTGCAAACCTTTTAAACATGAAGGACGTTTACTATAATTTTCTTAGTTTAAGAACGAAACCTGACTTTTAGGCCCAAAAATGTAATTACTCTAATAATTAATTGAGTTGAAATTCCTTTTAAGGATCTTAAACATCACTATGGGATCGACTGATTTTTTAACCAATTCTCTAGCCATATGAGAATTTTTTCTTGCAAATAGAGGTAAATTTATATCACAAAAGATAACTGGTTAATCACATAGTGATGCTTAATGTCCTTCAAGAATAACACAACCTATTGCTCAAACGCTCGATCCATAGAGAAACAACATAACCAAGCTTTATCTGTAGTAGAATTACTTATTGTTGCTCATCTCTATTGCACACATCTCCTTAGTTTGCGCTTACTTTAGCTACAAATAGTTTAGAGTCAACTAGTCAACTATAATTTTGTGAATCTCGGGCTCACGCTCAATAATTTAATGAGCAATTTTTAGGCTCAGACTCAGCTCGCGCGTGATAAGTTTATGCTCATTTGAGTTTTTTGTCAATTAAATTCGAGTAGCTTGTGAACGACTCAGCTAGTTTGCACCTCTAATGAACGCTGCAACACACACCCAACGAAGTTCTTAAATGTGTCTCATAGCAATTTATGAATTCATAATTATATTTATTAATCATTAAATATATATATCTAAATAAGTTATTAGAATTATATTTATGCAATAAAGTGGCATAGATCACATGTTCACATCTCCCCAATGAAAAACCATATAAACTAGTTATCCTATCCAAAGGCTGCCACGTCAGCTAGCTCTATCTACATTATCAAGAACGAGTGGCTACCATTTTTAATTTCTTCCAACTTTTATTTTGTGGCAAATATTCAGAAACAAATATCATAACTTTGATAATAATCAACTGTAATAAAGAACAAGAAGCACCAACATATTTAAACATAACAAATTTTCTTTCACTTTGTATAGGATCGAAAATGGCAACCACCGGACATTCATTGTCAACCACCTCCACCACCCTCATCGACGGCAAGGCTCCGCCGCGGCAATCGACTGCCGCCGCGTCAGCCCAATGCGTCTCCCTCCCGTCTCTCCCGATGCCGCCTCCACAGCAGCAGAACCGTGTTGGAAGGCCACTGGCTACTGTTAGTTCCACCTAGCCGAGTTTATTATCTGCTATAGTTATTATTATTTGTCTTATAGTTTTTTTAAAGTTTTTTTGGTGATCATTATTATATCTATACTTTCTATAGTTTGCATATAAAGATTCTTATGATATTATATTATTATTTTATTATCTTGTAATCTGGTTACACGTTTACATTTTAAAAATGAACTAGTGATGGTTGATCGATATATGAAAAACCCTTTATTTTTCAGGTAGAAAGTTAACGCGGAATGTTGCGGCCATGGCGACCGGAGAGGCGACACCGGAGGTCGTCTCGACTGACGTTCAAGACCTCATGAAGCCAATTCAAGAGGCGCGGTATATACTTCTATATATCAGTCACTAATTAATTGTTTGTTACTCCTTATATGACCTAAATACAACTAGCATAATGTGTTGATTTGATATGTTATATATATGTGCAGTGGGAGAAAGTTGAAGATAAGTATGCTGTGAGTAGTCTAGCGGTGGCTGGAGGTGTTTTTCTTTGGGGATCTACCGGAATGATCTCGGTGAGCACAACCTCTTATATTCATTTCAAGGAAATATATATGTTGCACCTTTAGTGACACTTAGAGCACCTCCACCGGGTGTCGGTGAGCTGCGTGGAGGACGTGAGAGATCCTTACAGATTTGGAGGCGCGGTTGCTAGTAGGGTTGTAAATGAGCCAATTCAGGTTGGGGCTCAGGCTTAGGATCAAAGTTAAACAAATCAGCTTAACTTGATTCGTTTATCTTAACAAACTGGAATGTTAAGCTTGATCTCGACACATAAAAGCTAGAGTCTGTTCGTTTATTTTTTAAGTTGTATATCTTTCACAGATATAGATAGATAAGAAAAAACAAACACCTTAAGAAACATTTTCTACAACAATAGGTCTTGTATGTGGATAAAACAAAGCACCAAGACAAGTTAGTGACAAAGGTTTTAACTTTTAGTTTATTGTGTCACTAAAACAGACTTTCTTTCTAGTCCTTTATCCATGATCACTTCAATTCCAAAAAACTTTATCCTTTATGGACCCTATAAACTGAGAGTCCTAACTTCAACATTGGTTATCATCTCAGGCGATAGACAGGCTGCCATTGATCCCAGGTGTTCTGGAGCTCGTTGGAATCGGTTACACCGGCGTAAGAGCGCTAATTAATTATTTTTTCTATTTAGATTCTTGATTAGAACAAAAATGCTTAAGTTTGACATACATTCTAACACATGATCCACTTACATACAGTGGTTTGCATACAAGAACCTCGTCTTCAAACCCGATAGGTAGTTCAATACATCATTCCACGCTTTATTAATCTTTCGATATGTTACAAAGTAACTTACTATTTATATAAACATTGTTTTTTTTCAGGGAAGCTTTGATAGAAAAGATTAAATGCACATACAAAGACTTATTGGGAGCAGCTGATCGGGACTACAGTGACTGGTGGTGCTTCAATTCGACTTGAGGAACATGTATTTATATTTTTCTTACATTTTCTTAATAAACTTCTAATTAACGTGAGAAATTACCATGTGATTATGAACATCTTCTCAAGGTCTATATGTAATCCATGTAATTCAAGATTTCCATCATCGTGTGCGTGTTCTTCTAAGTTTCTCGTGTTATATGTAATCCGCAATCTTTGTGTTAACTTCTACGTTTGAAGTGGGAATTAGATGCATCTTACGAAGTTGATATAAATTGTTAGAGGATTAATGCGTCGTGCAAGGGCTAAATCTGTTTTAGGGACCTGATGTGGACATATATATATAGTTTCAGGTTCATATATTTATTAGCTTTCAGAAAATATTGAATACTAAGTATATTTTTAGACAAATTGAATTTTGATAATCCAAACCATAAACTATTTTCCTATAATTAATCATACTATCAAATTGGCTGATAATAATCCAAACTTTTAGTTTTGTTACCAATGACAATTCTAATAGCATAATTATTCATTTGTTACACTTGATTTCCACTTGATTTTACTTACGATAGTGATTGTGAATGAAACAGGGAGACGCACTATGAAACAGAATGAAAAACGAATGAAAATCAAGTGTAGTCAACAAAAAATATGTTACTAGGATTGTCATTAGTAACAAAACTAAAGTTGGGATTATTATCAGGCAATTTGAATAGTATAACATTATTATCAGCCAATAGGTAATAGTTTGAATTATCAAAATCTAATTTGTTTATATTATAATTATTATTAATATAATTATTAATTAAGGGGTATATGATCTTCTTGACGAGACTTCTCAATGAGATGTTCAAAATTGGGTTGATGCGTTGTCGCTACTCCAATTGGTGTTATTTAGAGCTAAAGAAATTGGGTGGGAACTTGTCACATAGGAAGATGGTTAGACTGACAAGGTATATAAGAGGGGGTCTTCTATGTTATTTTCTAACCATTATAATGTGGCTTTATGGTAAGATACTGGGATGTTTACAGGAAACTCAGGTTCAATCCTCATCTCAGGTAAATGCATTGGTGACCAGCCATAGTGATGATCGGGGAATGCAAGTTAGGGTCCTAGTGTCACGTGATTGCGAGACAATGATGGTGGTTTGAACCATTTGGCATGGTATAGAACCGTGAGTCGGTGCCTTCTATAATATTTTGGAGTTAGGGTGTCATAGACCAGTTAGTGAATTTAGAAATACTGTATTTTTCTTGTTACTTTCTTAGTAATGACGAAAAGGCAGGAAGCCAAAAGAGTGCAAAGGATTTTGGTACATAAGGTGAAAAGTATTCATTAATTATACGTTACTAATGTTAAATCATATATATTATCTCTATCTCTACTACTGTATAATACTGTCACACCCCGAAAAATCGTAGCGTAAAGTCACGTGACGTGGTGTTAACGGAAGTTGAATTATTCCAACTGTCGTAGTCAAACGTTAACATTTAATAAGTTGACTACATTTATATAGTAAGAAATTCAAACTTAATTACAATGTTATGTTAGTTTACAAAACGACAAGTTTGTTATTAAAAATTTTAAACAGTAGTCAACACAAAAACGTTTGGCCTTCCAAAGACACATTCCATCATTTCCACCGAGCATACCTAAGACCCTGAAAAGCATGAAAAATACGGTCAACATAAAGTTAGTGAGCAATCGGGTTTTATAATTTACAAACATTTGGTTTCGAAAAAAAAAATGATATGATGTAGCTAGATGTAATATACTCAACATAGACTAGCTAGGTACTATGATTAATTCAGGTCATAAGTCCAATCAAGCCAAGAAACACATCGTTGCCCCACAACAGTCCAAACATATAAATTCACTCGCTACAACCTGACCAGCGCGACTGATCGCGAGGAGAGGGCCCTTCTAACCCGATAGTAGATCTACCAATATGTTTGCGGCCTCCCCGAGGTAATGATTATTGGGGATTTAGAGCTCAATAATATACATCTATACCATTGACTCAACTTATACCATCATAATATATATTAATCTCGTTTTACCCATCATATAAATAATTAATCAATCATGCTTTCCCCCAAAACAGTTTAATAAAAAACATTAAAATGAGGCCGAAGAACTCACCTTCGTATGCGATCAAATCTCAGATTTAAGCTTCTTGCACTGATTTATCAAGATCCTAAACGTGGAAGACTTAATTTAATAATCGAAAAGCTTGTTTATAAGAATGTTGTTCACCCAACTTATTTGATTTTAACGATAAAAACGCTTTTAAAATTGTTTGTAGGTGTTTTAAGAAATCTTTTTATGTGGGCGGGTTATTATTTATTAAATATTTAACACATATTATTAATCCACTTACATCTATCAATACTACTAGTCATTTCTTATATCTATAATCGTTTCTTATGTAGACTATTATAATTCTCAAACTAATAATCTATATCATACAATTTATTTATGATTTTTCTAGTGATTTTATCCAAGATTCATTATAATTCGTTTATTTTATTCAACATATCATATTTTTCTTGTAGAATAATTTAAAGTTATCAAAATATAATTTATAAATAGATTTATATATATTCTTTTGATAAAAGTGATATTATTTATGAATTTCATATCGATAAGTTTTAAATACTTTAATTGTGTTTGATGTTTTAAAAATATATATTTATATATGTTTATTTTTATTAATCGTAAATTACCCGTAAAATATATTATTTATTTTACAAAGTCTTGGAGTTTTAAAACGTCATTTTGGTCAAGTTATCTTTTTTTTTTTTCAGTTCCGTCAATCTTAAGCATAGTCTCAAAGTCTTCTACTTATTTAATCAAATCCTTCGTTGAAGTTTTTCTAATCGTGTTTTGATTATTAGGTTACACTTCCACTTAATCATTTTCCTAGAAATGTTACATCCATCATTTCATCCATTTCTCCGGCCTAATCATCTTTTTATTTTGTCCAAAAGTCCTCATTCATCCACTATTCTTATTATGTCCAACATTATTCATCCATCCAAAATTTTAACTAATCACATCTTGTAAAATATGTTTAGCTAATCTTCCATCTACACCTTCAAACATGCATACGCAATCCATACATACATCTATATATAATCATATGAACCCAAAATATACAAATAATAAGATTTCATCAACTAAAACCATCTAAATATGCATTTTAGATTATAACCCATTTAAAAGAAAACCCATTCATCAAAACATCAACTTTTCAAGAACATCAAAGCGGGTGAACTATGGTTCATCAAGATCTCCATCTTGATAACCCATGCATGAATAGATATAGACAAGTTAACCCAAACAAATATACCTCGAGCCTAAATCAACAATCTCTAGCGTTAGCTCAAGAGTCTTCGAGACCCGATTACACCTTCAAGCTCCAAACTCAACTTTACTCGAGAATCCTTTCGTTTAGACCCGAATGGAAGAAGATGAAGCTTCCTTGTGGTGTTTACGAAAACAAAATGAAGTGTAGTGGGTGGTATGGTGACCGAAGGTGGTGGGTGAGGGTTGTGTCGCGGTGGGGGGTGATGGTCGCGATCGGTAGGGTGGCGGCAGGTGGTTGTCGGCGGACGCGAAGGTGACGCGGTGGCAAGTGGCAGTTGGCGGTCGCGAGGGTGGTGGTGTCTATTGGTGGTCTTGGCGGTGAGAGGGGGGGTGACGAATGGTGGCTGCGGTTGATGATGGCGAGCGATGGTGCAGTGGCGGTTAGTGGCTGTGGTGACCTCGGTGGCGGTGGTTCCAGTTGAGGGAGGGGGGAGCCGATGGGGGAAGGGGGAAGAGGAAAAGGTAGTGGAGTGTGAAATGTGTGTGTTTGTTGAGTGTTTAGATGGGTTTAATAGGAGTTTGTGGAAGAGGTGTCATCCATGCACAATTACCATCATTATTATTATTAACATTAATAATAATAATAATAAAAATATT
>JACCIY010001505.1:0-39221 GCA_025506505.1 Flaveria sonorensis | reverse complement strand
ATGAGAAAAAAGTTCAATGGCTAACTTGATTAATCTTCTCAACAACAGGAAGGTTACATAGTACCACCAGCGACGGCGGAGCTCAGAGGCGGTGACGGCTGACAAACTACCAAACCGGTGGTCTTCACGACGGCAGACTGGTTCAGAAACTAACCCCCGCTCAAGGCCTCTCATCATTATTTGGATTCCACTAGGTTTCCTCTTAGCATGCCTACGCATTGCTGCGGGTGCACTTCTCCCGATGCCGCTAGTCTACTACGCCATTTGGGCCCTCGGAGTACGAGTCTACGTCAAAGGGACACCACCACCCCCGTCAAAAAGTCAACCGGTCAACCGGATCATCTTCATCTGCAACCACCGCACCGTCCTAGACGCCGTTTTCCTCTCCATCGCGCTCAGACGTTCAATACCCAGGTCAGTCAGTTACTCGATATCAAGATTCTCCGAGATCGTCTCCCCGATTAAAACGGTCCGGTTAACCCGAGACCGGACAACGGATGCCATCACGATCAAGAAGCTTCTAGAAGAAGGAGATCTTGTCATATGCCCTGAAGGAACCACTTGTAGAGAACCATTTTTACTACGGTTTTCAGCTCTATTCGCGGAGCTAACCAACGAGCTCGTGCCAGTGGCGATGGCTAACAAGATGAACATGTTTCATGGCACCACGGCTCGAGGGTGGAAATGGATGGATCCGTTTTACTTTTTGATGAACCCTAGTCCGGCTTATGAAGTTACCTTCTTGAACAAGTTACCTTATGAGTTAACTTGTGCAAGTGGGAAATCGAGGCACGACGTCGCTAACTGTATTCAACAGATGATCGCTGCGAGTTTGTCGTACGAGTGTACGAGTTTTCACAAGAAAAGATAATACCAAATGTTGGTCGGAAATGATGGGACGGTGAAACCCAAAAACCTAAAGTCGTAGCGGGGAAGATGATGGGAAGCTAAGCTAGGGATTGATTATTAATGGTTAATATATTTTGCTCATAGCACGTGACATATTGTACGTTTTGTAAAAGGAGTTATGTATCAAATAAATCGTTTGGTGCATTCATAATAGGATTATGTGAACTTCAGTTCTTTACTTCAATAAGGTGTAGACTCACTGTAAACCATTCAGGACAATTTAGGTTTGAACTTACAATAGATCCATTATTATTGTGTACAAAAAAGCTCTCGTATATGTGACAGACCAAACAATGCAACTAAATTGTATAACATCTAAGCTAATGTAACAGAAAACATATAATTAAGTGTGTAATAGTTATAATAACTGTCTACTATAATAAGGGCCCCCATTTTAAAAAATATATGTATATTGGGGCTAGACTTTAAAACACCACAACAAACCCCTAGATTCAGACGGTTTAGTTTTTAGCTTCGCTGCTCGTCTGTTCGACTTAGACTATTCCAAGGGTCCTCCATCCCACACATAATCAGGAATTTCACCGCTTAGTCTCCACACAATTGATGATGGGGTTGGTAATCGAAGAGGCCTACAGTGTGGTTAGCAGCGACAGATAGCAGATTGAGTTTGGCAGCGACATAGCAAATTTAGATTAGCAATAGCCGGTGACAACATAGCCGTGTGGTTAGCAACAACATAGGCACGAGTGCACGACATCGTAGCAGATTAAGGTTAATAGTTCATTACTAATCTTTCTTTGAATTTTGCCTCTCATAGTTCATTACTAATTTGACAGTATAAGACTCAAGGTTACTAGTTAAAATAGTTCAACACTAATTTAAATGGTGATTGCTTTAATAGTTCATTACTATTTAATTAGGGAATAGGTTGTTTAATTGTTTCTGATCTTGCCTCTGAATCTGATTTAGCTTTTGTTTAGATTATTTTTTTATAAATTTGATTAGAAATAGGTTATCTAATTGCTTTTGAGTTCATTACTAAAACTAGTGTTTTCCAAATTGCTCAAAGTTCTGTGTGTGTAAATTGAGAGAAAGATTAATCTATAAAGAAAAAGGTGTAAAAAGGAGGTGCATCTCTATCTATCCTCTTTAATTGCTTTATATTGGTTCTTATGTTTTTGCTCTTTTTTGTTATTTTTTATGTTGGTGTTGTGGGCTGTTGCTGTGCTATAGGCTGGAGCTGTGTAATGAGCTGGTTGTTGAGTTCGTGGTGGGCTTAGCTTGTAGCTGTTTCCTGGGCTTTTGGTGGTGGAGTCCTTAATCAAAGTAAGGATGTGAGAGTGTTTATTCACTCATTCTCTCACTCTCTCTCACCCGAAACCATTATGTTTCTCTCTTACATTCGATTAGGGTTTCATATATGGATGAACCATTTTCTCTTTATTCTAGTATATCAATACATTTGTTCTTTGTATATCAGATCATCATAACGATGATCTGATTCTTCTTATTCATCACTTGTGTTTCAGTTTGATTCTAGGTTGAGATTGAATCTATAATATTTGTGAGTTGTTTTCTCTAATATGGTATCAGAGCTCGGTCGAGCTCTTGTAATTCTGTTATTCTCTAATTGATTCCGTTGCAAAGGTCTCAGTCTCATATCTAGGGTTTTGATGGACGGTTGATTTACACGTGCTAGTGATATCTAATTATCTACTTCTACCCATTAATTAATACCTAATCGGTTCATATTTAGAGTTTAAATATTTTAATAGATTACAAGTTAACATAGTATATTTTGACTAACTTGACATGATTGGTTAAAGTTTATTTACTTATGTTAAAATAGAATTGAAGTTTAAACATATATTTACAAATGAAAATGAGCTAACTTTTAGTATGGCATACACGTATTATCCTTATTTTATAGTTTTTTCATCATATATGGTTTACTAATAATGAAATCTTGTTGTGAACATTAACAGGCCCCACACTAGTGTTAAAATCAAAATATCCAAGTAAAACAAAATAGCAAGCCCACGTGAATACTGCTAAAGTCAAATAATAGATTGCAATATTAATAGGCCCAAATAAATGAGGCTATCCATTGGGCTTTCACAAGAGAAATCAAGATGGATTAAGAGGGCATTTTGACGGCAGATTGCACCTCATTTTTTAGGGCTGAAAGCGACGAGAGGTAGCAGCACTTTGCTGTTGTTGCACGCAGGTCAAGAAGGATACGCCTATTCAATATAGACATAGTCGGGGAACTTTTTCTAGTTTTATTTTAATGAAAGTTTTGTATAGTAACAGCGTATGAACTTTTTATTATTATGATTGGTAAACTTTTGTGATCTACTTCGGGTAATAGTTTTTGTGTGATTAGGTTTTATTCGTGTTTACTTGTGTTGGGATTAAACTTTAAAACTCTTTAAGTTCTTTTATAAGTTTAATTTGTGTTTTGATTATTTAAACAATTGTCTTGGTTAACTTTATTTAATGTCTATAATCTTGCGCGAATTATATGGTTGCAAAGTTTTGGTTACTAATTGAATTGGTATTGTATACTAAGACCTATTAAGTCTTGGTTATCAATATTACTTAATCATTACACCAGCAAGAATCCCCGTTAAGGATTTCTATAAATTGGACTAAACAATTATCGAAACCCAACATTGATCCAGGGGTGGATTACTCTTTCTTATAATTGTCTTCTTAATTAATTTTTATTATTTGCAATTGTTTTCCTATTAACTTGTTAATTGTTTTAAAATTTAATTTTCACAGCCAAAGGTAATAGTATATGTATTCACTGATTTAGTTTTAGTTAAGCAACTTAATTAAATAATCAAACGAATCATGTAACATTAACCACATGCTCCCCGTGCATATGATACCCGACCTACCTAGCTACCTAGGTTGATTAGGTTTTGCATGACTCCAACGATAGGTCATCAGGTTTTGGTCGGTTTGCATTCTTATTTTGACGAGAAAAACAATCGAAGATCTAGGGTTTCTTTTAACTCTTGAACTATGGAAGTCGATTGATCTGCTGTATTGTTGATCACATCTTGGGGTACGTCATCTGGTGTTCTGTGAAGGTAATGTTCTAGGGGTAGTAAAAACTCTAGACTATCTATCTCTAGTCTGTGCCCCCAATCAAGGGCATTTGACTCCATCTACTCCCTAACTGGGATTTCCCGTTATGAGATCTTTCCTGTTCTCTTCTCTTATTGTGTATCTTTTGTTTGGTTGTCTTTATCTGCTTAATCTTGAATGTAAACTCCCTGATTAAGACATGTTTGACCACTAAACTAGGAAGAATCTTGATAGTGATCAGGCTTCGTTAACCTATTGAGATTAATCAGTTTGTTTTTCTGTTAATTTGTTGTTGATTATCTGCTTATTGCGTTGTGTTTGTGATTGTTGTCTGTTCTCTGCATGTTATTAAGGGTTCTACTGATGATGTTTTGGTTGATACTCTTGTTAGTAAGTTGGATCCGAGTAATAACTCTTTATCTGCATGCTAGTGACACTAGTGACCTTGCCATCACTAGTATCAAATTGAACGAATAGATAACTATACTGTTTGGTCTAACTCTATAAAACTTGCTTTGGAAGTTAAAAACAAAGTAGGTTTTATAGATTACACCTTAAAACGATCTATTGATGATGAGGTTCTTGGCAAACAATGGATAGATGTAATGCTGTGGTTATAACTTGGATTCTTACTTTATATCTGAAGAATTGTATATGGGTCAAGTCTTCTCTAAATTGGCCTCTAATGTTTGGAAGGAACTGAAGGAAACATATGATAAAATAGAGGTTCTGTGGTTTTTTGGTATGTATCAGAAAATTAATTCATAACTCAAGAGTAATGTCAGTTTTCTGAATATTACCATAAACTTAATACTCTTTGGACACAATTTGATCAAATAATTCAGTTGCCTTCATGTTGCTGTAAAGAATCAAAGAAGTTTAATGACTTCAATCTTCTTATAAAACTCATGCAATTCCTCATAGGCCTTAATAAACACATACCAACAAGTTAGATCTATATTTTCTTAAAGATCCCCTCCAACTATGAAAGAAGCCTTCTCTATTGTGTCTAGAGAAGAATCACATAGAACTCTGTTTCTTCCTCTAAAACAAATCTGTGGGGTTTAATGTCAAAACAAATCAATTTTTTGAAAGCCTGTTTTAATACTAAAAATAAAAGATATACTAGGGGTCTGAATCCAAATCTGAAATGCTCCTACTACTAATAAATGGAACACACAGTTGAGAGGTGTTATGAACTTGTGGGATATCCCTCAAGCTTCAAAAACAAGGGATCTCAAGTCAACCGTTTCTCAAATAGTTCTAAACCTGATTCTTCTTCCTTAAATGTTGTTTACTCTCTAACCTCCGATCAGATTGCTAAGTGCTAGGTCTCATTAATGAACAAACCAATGATGTTCATCAAGGATCTAACATTGCAAATAACTATATCGATCCTTTCTATTCTAGTTTTTTCACATCGAGAATTCTTTGTTTTAACACCTAACACCTGCCTCCTAGGGCACACCCTGGGAGCTTTATGCATCGGATATACAGAACATATAGTAATCAGAGAATACATAGTGTAATCAAACTGTAAGTATACATTATAGCGTATTATACATCTGTCTTCTAATACAATACTAATATTACATTAATTTAACTATAGTAGAGATCCAAATCCTCAAAACACCTTAGTCCTTTATCTTCTCATAAGCTTAGTTCATTATTCCTGTAATCACTTGACACCTAGGATGTGTGTCCATAAAAATAAAACATTTGAGACTCAGCATAAAACTTATGAGATCATGATTGAACGTTGCATTTTTCAAATTCAAAACATATTAATATTGACTATTGCATCAAGCAGATACAACCATGGCAACTGATAGGAATAGAGTAAGCAAAGTATAAATTCACATAACCAGACTATGTATACAAACTCCACTAATTAATGCAGAATCATACAAGCAGCCTTCAAGCATTCTATCAACATTGCCACATATCACAGATGCTATTGATAGTCAACTCTACAATTATTAGCAGTTATTAGAACATCACATCCGGTTTTAGAAAATAGTTCAAAGGAACTCTACTTAGTTAATCAGGCCGGTGATATGTCTGCTCAGGTCCATTGCTATCAAGTATTATCCTATACACAGAATAACATTATTTAAACTATATTTTAGCTAGCAACTATCTTTTGGATGATTCGTTATCCTTTTTTATTTGTTGGCATTTGGCAATTTCTCTTATCCTATGTTAACCCTTTGATACAACCCTTACTAGTTGTCATATCTCGGGTATTTCTTTTATGCCTATACCAACCCTCGGGACTACCTAATACCTTTCCCATTAATAACCATAACGCCTGATGATAATGATAACTATAATAATAATAATAATAATAATAATAATAATAATAATAATAATAATAATAATAATAATAATAATAATATAATAATAATAATAATAATAATAATAATAATAACAACAACAACAACAACTATAAAACTAATAATAATAACTATACAACAAAAATAACAACAACATTTATACTATAACTAATAATAATAATATAATAATATAATAATAATAATAATAATAATAATAATATATAATATAATAATATATAAAATAATAATAATAATAATAATAATAAATTATATTATTATTATTATTATTATTATTATTATTATTATTATTATTATTATTATTATTATTATTTATTATAATTGTAATTGTAATAATAATATAACTATAATAACTAAGATATAATTAAACGAGAACATACCTGAAAACTATCTACGACAATTAAATTTAAGTCTTTTCTACTCGCGCTCCTACTCGAGCTAATGTCTACTAGCAACACCTAACGAGGTATTGAGAATTCGGGATTCTCTTTATATTAGAGTGTTACCAAGAAAACTTATATTTTAATTCAATCTTAATGTTTCTATTTATAAAATAGCAGGCAGGCCGGTGAAATTCTTGCGTGGCGATGCGGGATTGAATTGAGCAGCTAGCCTGCCTGCTTGTTTACTTATATAATTAATTCAGCTGTTTACTTTATTTTTCTCTTATACTTTTAAATATAGCGTTTTATAAAATTTTGAATATGTCGTTGTGACGAGCTTATTTTTCTCTACGAGTCAACCTAAGTTTCGTTAAAAACGGAGTAGGTTCAAATATAATATATTATATATATTCAAACGTCTCTTATAACATAAAAATTTCGTCCAAAAACTTCAAATTTCAAATAGTCAAGGTATTCATTACTTACTCTTTTGACAATATATGGAATGTGAAGTTCATATTTCTTGTATTTAATTATAACATCTGACCCGAAACGCTTAGAATGTTACAACACAAATGATCAAACTGTTTTTCAAAGAATCTGGATGGATCATTGACTCTGGTGCAAACCAGCACATTATTTAAACTAATAAACTGTTAATAAATCAGTTGATGTCTCTTAATATAACATAAAGGTCAATCATCCTAACGGTGCAAGTGTTACAGTGTCTAAAATAGGAAATGTGAAACTAAATGACATGGTTACGTTATATGAAGTATTCTATGTTCCTATTAATGTATAAATCTAATGTCTGTGTATAAGTTAGCTAGAGATAGCAAACTCAAGGTGTTATTTGATGAACATTCTTGTTACTTCAGGATTCTCACACAAAGAGTTAACTGGTGGTATCAACTTGATGGGTTGTATTTATGTGGTTCTTCATCTACTTGTGAAAATTGTACCTTAATAGTAGTTCCCTTCCAAATTTTTGACATGCTAGACTTGGCCGTCCATCTAATCAGTTCTAAAAGTTCCATAACAAACTTTACAAATAAATCAAATAACTGAAATGATTGTGTGAAACTTTCCATATGGCTAGACAAAATATAGAACCTTTTCCTTTGAGTGATCATAATACAACACATCTAGGAGAATCTGTCCATCTAGATGTGTGGGGACCATATAGAGTTAGTATAGATAAGGATTTTGATATTTCTCAAGAGTAGTGTGGGTTTTTTAATGAAACATAAAGATGAGGCGTTTGAAAATTTAAAATCATTCTCAATCTTTTATAAAATTAGTTTAATAAGTCGATCAAAGTATTTAGAAGTGACAATGGGACAGAGTTTATTAACAGTCAAGTGAGTAGCTTTCTAAATTCAAATGGTGTTATCCATCAAACCACATGTGCTTATACACCCCAACAAATGGGGTGGTAGAGAAAAAGCATCATCATCTGTTGAATATTGCTATGTCCTTTCTATTTCAGGAGGGGCTTCCTTTTAGATTTTGGAGTGACTGCATTCTGACTGCTATTATTTTGATTAACAGACACCCTCATCTATATTACATGGAAAAACTCCTTATAAATTGATTAATAATTTTGAACCCTCTCTAAAACATCTTCGTGTCTTTGGATGTCTATGTTTTTACACGATTCTAAACAATACTGATAAGTTTAGCAAGCATGCTGTTAAGTGTGTTATCATAGGTAATTCTTACAACAAAAAGGGGTATAAATTATGGGATTTGGAAAACAAGCAACTATATTTTCTCTCGAGATGTAAAGTTTTATGGAACAATTTTCTATTTAAACAAACAAACATTCCTCGTGAATCTGAAGTTTTTTAAATAGACTCCTTAAATCAATTTACCTTTTTTGACTTGTATGAAAACATAGACACCCAATCCTCAATGATGAGGACAGGTCTGAAGTAAATCCTCCTCATCGGTCCTTTCAGCCTGGTAGCAGTGGCATAGAAGTCACTGACAGTGCGGTTGATTCTCATTGCCCTAACGACTTTGTTGCTCCTATTGGCAGGGTAAGGGGTGAGTACCCTATATCTGAACCAACCATGGCTAATGAAATCATACATTTTGAGGGGTCGGAATCTTCAAGCGCAAATCCCGTTGGATTATGAAGATTGACTAGAGTGTTGTTTTCCATTAAAACTAAAGGATTATGTTTTAATGGCAAAGTGAAATATGGTCTTGAAAATGTTCTTATTTACTTTAATATTTCTGTTGATAACTGGTGTTTTCATTTCCAATTTGAACAAATTTTAAGCCTAAAATTTTACAAAGAGGCTGCAGTCCAACTTGCTTAGGTTGAAGCCATGAACTTAGAAATGGAAGCCCTACATAGGAATAATACCTAGGAATTGGTTGATCTTCCCTAAGTAGAAAGCCCATAGGTTGCAAATGAGTATATAAGATTAAGTACAAAGCCTCAAGTGAAATTAAAAGATACAAAGCTAGGCTAGTTGCTAAGGGCTTTTCTTAGAATGAGGGGTTGACTTTGATGAAACCTTTTCTCCTATTGTCAAAATGGTCAACTGTTAGATGTGTCCTCGGTCTTGCTGTTGAAAAAAACTGGTCAATTTTTCAATTTGATAATAACAATGCGTTTTTATGGAAAGTTTAATAAAAAAGTTTTCATGATTTCTCCCTGAAGGTTTTTACTCTAAAAATAAAACAAGAGTGTGTAAATTGCTTAAGTCATTATATAGTTTAAAACAGCTCCACGAATGTAGAACCAAAAGATAGTTGGTGTGCTTATAGACTATGGTTTGTTCATAGCAATTGTGATCACTTTTTGTTCACTTTCTCCTATGACTGTGTGTCTTTTATTTCTTTTAGTCTATGTGGATGATTATTTTGTCTGGTAATAACTTGTCTGAAATTAATAAGGTAAAACAAATGTTACAATCCAAATTCTTGATTAAGGATTTGGTCTGTTAAAATATTTTCTTGGGATTGAGGTCTTACAGACTAATATGATCTTTGTCTTACTTAGCGTATATATTTCTTAGAGTTATTGTTTGAGTTGGTATGACAGCTTGTAAACCTGTCAATACTCCATTGAACATAATTTTGTCTTACCGAGGTGTGTAAAGGCATCCTGACCCGTTACCAAATGTTACTGGCTACCAATAACTTATTGGAAAACTGATTTACCTTTCATACACTCAAACTAACATTGCCTACGCTGCTCATTTTCTTAGTTAGTTTATGCATAAACCCCTTGTGGGACATTTGCATATTGCCCTTTGATTACTTCAGTATCTTAAAGGTGCTCCTGGTAAATGGATCATATTATCTAAAGCTTCTAATTTTAATCTATCAGTTTATTCTGACAGTGAGTGGGGTAAATGCCTTAATTCTTAAAGGTCGGTTACTAGTTTGAATCTTTCTTGGGTAGTGTCTTGTTTCTTGGAAAAGCAAGAAAAAAGCACTGTATCTCGGTCCTCGGCTGAAGCTGAGTATTGGTCTATGTGTGCTGCTGTTTGTGAAATTACTTGGATTAAAAATCTTCTTAGTGAGGTGCAGGTCTCTATGGAATTGTTTATTCCATTGCATTATGATAGCCTTCCTGCTATCTCTATAGCTACGAATCCAGTGTTCCATGAGCCCATTAAGCATTTTGAGATGGATCTATTCTTCCTTCGCGAAAAGATTGCTGCTAGTGTTGTTCAAACTATTCTAGTTAATTTGATGTTCATTGGTTGATATATTTAGTAAAGGATATTTAGTTCAGTCACATATTTTTTATGCGACCAGTTAGCCCTCTTCGATGCTTTTACTTGATAGAGCTGAGGGGAGGGGTGTTAAAAAGAAGCTTTATATGTATCTATCCTTTTTTATTGTCTTTATATTGGTTCTTATGTTTTTGCTCTTTGTTTATTTTCTATGTTGATGTTGTGGGTTGTTGCTGTGCTATGGGCTGGAGCTGTGCTGTGGGCTGGTTGCTGAGTTTGTTGTGGGCTTGGGCTTGTTGTTTCCTGGGCTTTTGGTGGTGGAGTCCTACATCAAAGGAGAGGGTGAGAGAGTGTTGATTCGTTCATTCTCTCAACTATCTCTCACCGAAACTGTTGTTGTTCTCTCTTACATTAGATTAAGGTTTTATCAGTTGACGAACAATTTTCTCTTTGTTCTAGTATATCGATTACATCTGTTCTTTGTATAATTAGATCATCATAACGGTGATGAGATTCTTCTTATTCATCACTTATGTATCAATTTGTTTCCAAGTTGAGATTGAATTTATAATATTTATGGGTTGTCTTCACTGATACAAGGGATCTAACAAAAACACAAAGAACAACCGAAATAAGAGAACAAACATACTATTGAAAGAACATAAATTAGATTTAGTAAAGGATAAAAGATGATGATTGTTACCATATCCAATTCACACTCTCAAAGTGCATCTAAGAAGTGAGGGATGCTCTATAAAAGAAACATTT
The DNA here is from genome assembly GCA_025506505.1 of Flaveria sonorensis. Classification (NCBI taxonomy): domain Eukaryota; kingdom Viridiplantae; phylum Streptophyta; class Magnoliopsida; order Asterales; family Asteraceae; genus Flaveria; species Flaveria sonorensis. The sequence goes on along the minus strand of JACCIY010001505.1, from coordinate 28,049 downwards.
AACAACTCATGTCGTAGAAACAAACATGAAAACCTAAATTATACCGATTAAGCCCTACAACTTGACTTAATTTAACAAAAACAACTCTTAATCACTCTAAGTGGGAACATGTGCGATTAACCCTAAAACTCATAATGAACATCAAATAATTACACTAAACCTAAAATAGAAAGGTAGGGGATTGATGGAACTATACATGCAATGAAGAAATTGCATGAAATCGGGGACGAATTCAAGGAAATAAAGGGTGTTTTGAGGATAGAATCGTTAGATCGGTGAGGGTTTAGCCGGGATGAGGGAGTAAGCTGATTTAGGTTTAGTATGAGTGAAAGATGATGAGAGGGTTAGAAGGAAAGAAATACACTTTAAAGGAAAGTTGTTTTAGAAAAGGTAAAAGATATGTAGTTAAATAAAGAATTTATATAATAGGTTATATATTATTTAAGATCTTGATGAATAACAAGTTATGAAATAAGTTATATGTAGTGTTTAATTAAAAAAATTTAATGTATAAAACATTACTTAAGTATTTATAAAACTAAAAAATATAAAACTACAAAAATAATCAGTCAAATTCAATGTAACTTTTTTATATTATAATAAAAGGGTATCTCATAGGAAAATATGACAGTATCACATTTTACATATTAAAATATTTCTGTTTCTATTTCTTATTAAATGATTGCATTAACAACGGGTAATATTATTTAAATAAATTAAAAAGAGATTTTCTATTAATACTATTTCTAAGAAAATATTTTTTTATACAATAAGAATTTTTTCAAAAATATCAAACTTTTCTAAAGATATAAATATTTTAAAATTTGATGTTTTTTAAAAGTAAAATTTTTATAAACCACAAATAATAAAAATTTAGAATTATAATAGGAAAAATAGAAAGTCTATTGGCTTTAATGTGAAAAAATTCTTCAAGAATTTTTATGAGAGGAAAAAAACAAGTATATAACTTTTCAATTCGCAAAAAAGTATTAATAGACTTTTTTGAGGGAAAAAAAGTAAGCGTGCTGATTTTATGATATTTGCCCTAATTTTATTCAGAGTAAATTACATGAATAGAACCTGAGGTGTGTACGTATTGCAACTTTAGTTTCTACTTTTAATAAATTACAAATGAAGGTCTAAACTATGTAAAAAGTGCAAGCTGATGGTCCTTGACACTAACAAAGGTAAAGTTTCTCTGTTAGTTTTTTTAAAAGACCAAAATACCCCTTCTTTTTATCCTCTTCTCCACATTCAACACTCACCACCACCGCCTCTACCCTGAGCCAGCCGCCGCCACCGCCTCTACCCTCAGCCAGCCGCCGCCACCGCTTCTACCCTCAACCCACCACCACCGTCACCGCCCGCACCCTCAACCAACCACCAACGTCGCTATAGCACCCTCAACCCACCACCATCGTCATTGCCTTTACCCTCAACCCACCACCACCACATCGCCGCTTGCACCCTCAACCCACCACCAACGTCATTGCCTGCACCCTCAACCCACCTCGACAATCGCCTCTACCTTGAACCCACCACCAACAACACCGCCACCCTCAACCACCACCACTGTCACCTCCAACACCCTCAACCCAGCACCGCAGTCATTGCTTGCACCATCGGATCTGAACAAAAAAGAGAGGTGGCGTTATGCCCGGTGGTCTTAGAAGAGAGAAAGAAAGAAAGAGAGATAAAGAGAGAGAGAGAGAGAGAAAGAGAGAGAGAAAGAGAAAGAAAGAGAGGGAGAGAAGGGAAGAGAGAGAAGGGGGAAGAGAGAGAGAGAGAGATTTAAACCAATGGTAGTGGTTGATTTCTCATATGGTGGTGGAGAGGTGGTGGTGATGGTGATGAAGATGAGGATGAAGATGAAGATGGATGAAGAAGATGAAAAAGATGAAGATGGAAGAAGAAGATGGAGGGATGGGTGAGATATGGTAGGTGAGGGTAAGTTTGTTTATATTTAGAAATTATTATTTTTAAATTTAGAGGTATATTGGTAATTTTACATTGACTTAACAGAGAAACTTAACCTCAGTTAGCATCACGGACTGCCGGTGTGCATATCATGCATAGTTTAGGCCCGCATCTGTAATTTTTGAAAAGTAGGGACTAAACTTGCAATACGTGTAAACCCCAGGGACTGTCCGTGTAATTTACTCTAAATGTCACAGAATGGTAACCAAGTTTCAAAATTATTCTAATTTAGTTACTCATGCATATTTTTCTCAAATTGGATCACTAAATGATCAAATCGAGTCATCATTAAATTTTTTTATCAAGAAAGTAACGGTGGAGAAGACGTGGGGGTCAGAATTTTTAATATATAAAATTATATTAAAAATAAAAAAAATCTTAATTATGAAAAAAATACAAAAAAGTACCTAAAATTTACGTCAACGTTCCTGTAAGGTTATATTAGAATGCTGATGGAACCAAAGAAGCAAAAACAACCAAGGAGCTTCCTGCATGCATGCACTGATGTACAAGGTAAAAGTTACTTCGGAAGTTTTACACTCATCACGGAAATTATTCTAAGTGTAAAATCTTCCGAAGCCAAAGACCAAATCTTCCCAAGCCAAAGATGAAGTCTTACGAAGCTTCAAAGACAAAGTCTTCCAAAGCCAATGAAGTGAAGACTGATTTCTTCCGAAGAAAGAGAGGATATGCTTTCTCTGATCTACTTTTCCATAAAGCTGACTTACTTTCTGCTGCAACTCTGAAGACTCACCAACTTACATAAGTTGGTGAAAAGGTCCATGCTTTAGTAAAGTGTAGATTATGGTCTAGAGTCTGTAACTTCCTACTTTGTATCTTTTGTCCGTTTATAATATATTAGGATGTGAGCTATGGCATGTCATAGTCATTAGTTAAAAGGCAATCTGCCTTTTGACTTTATATTGATCTTGTTGTCTAGATTAATGTTTCCAGCTGGCCTTCAAAGTATGGCTGGCTGTAGGATGTAGTATAAAGTATCTCAGGTCCTTGTATTTCTTTTTATGCTTTGTAACACTTGTAAAAGAACTTAAGAGCAATATAAAGCATTCTTGAAAACTATATTACTCTGTTGTTGTTCTTAGTTCTCTCTTATTGTTTACTTGTGCTCTTAGCATCATTTACATAAACCCGGTTCCCCATTTGATATGTTAAGTGTTCTAACACTCTCCTTATTGTGAGACTGATTGTATTGACCATCCGTTAATCGGTCCTGCAATTGGTATCAGAGCTTTTCTAGGCTCTTGATTGTAAGATCTCACCATCTTAAATCCCTTAAATTTCACAAAACACTTAACAACTCAAATGGCAGCTATCACAAAGGCTGATATGGAAACCGGTACTATGATAAAGTCTCCACTGATCACTCCTGATGACTTTGATACTTTGTGCCAAAGAATGGAAGGCTTTATCAAGTCTCAAGACTCTAGGATGTGGGGATATGTTGTCTCTAGACCTCATGTACCATCCATCTCTTCAGCTGCTGGTGGTGGTGGTATGATACCAAAGGAAGTGGCTGACTATTCTGAAGAAGACTGGAAGAAGATAGACATAGATCAGAAGGCCATGACCGCCCTCCAAACTGCTCTTCCAAACTCTATCTACAGAGGCTTCAAGAAGTGCAAGACTGCCAAACAGCTATGGGATGCACTGAAGCTTATGCATGAGGGGTCAAATGAAGCAAAAGAGAACAAGAAAGACCTCTTGAAGTAGCAGTTTGATAACTTCACCTTTAAGGCAGGTGAAACCATGACTTAGCAATACTTCAGGTATGTTGAGATTATGGATACTCTAATGGATGTTGGAGTAACTCTTGAGAACAGGGACATTGTAAGGAAGTTCATGTCCTCTCTTTCCAAACAATGGACACACTATTTTATGGTCATTAAGAGGACTGAGAACCTCAAGACCCTTACTTTCATTGAGTTGTATGGTATCCTCAGTGGCTACCAGATGGAGATGAACATGCAAAGTCCATCTAGTAACTCCAACAATCAGCAGAGTTTAGCCCTTCATATGGTTGAAAGGGATTGTAGAGAACCACAACATCATTCCATCTGCTATCCTGACAACTCACAAAAGGTCATTTCATCACCTTCCCGGAGACACCAAGAAAGAGCTACACCCAAGGAAGCCCATTCCAAGATACAAGCTCTTCACAAGCCTTTGTATCTCCTGATGAAAGCACAGGCAACTTTCTCTTTACCCTTGAAGACCTGGACTGTATCCATCCAGATGATCTGGAGTACATGGAAATAGTCCAACAGATGGCTCTTCTCACTCACAGAGCCAAGAAGTTTTACAAGAGGCAGGGAGGAAGTTTCCTAGCAAAGCAACCAGTGGAAAGTTTGGGCTGGACAAAAGCAATATGAAGTGTTACAACTGTAACCAAATGGGACACTTTGCTAGAGAGTGCAAGGCACCAAGAACAAGTGGTAGCCAAGCGCAAATCAGACCAAACTACACTGATGGAGCTCCCCAGAATGAGAAGCCCAAGCAGCAAGCTGCAGTTGCTGTTGAAGAAGGAGGCTTTGACTGGACCTTTCAGGTTGAGGATGCATCTCCAAACCAAGCACTGATGGCAGATCATGAAGAAGCCAAGGTATTGAAACATCTATGTACACCTGAATGTATTACTATAGTTAACAGATATAGGTCCTATAACTTAGAGATGAGATCTGATCTTGAATCCTTAAATATTTTAAAAGCTGATTTAAAAAAAGCTGAAAATGAGTACAAACTTAAAATAGAAGATTTCAAGTTGTCTTCGGAAGAGCATTATGTCTTCAAGTCAAATAACTACATATAAGAAATTTACGTTCGGAAGAAATTCTGAGATATCTTCCGAATCTTAAATATGCTTCTAAGTATTTACATGTATTTGAAGGACAATTTTCTTCCAAAAGCAATTAAGTCTCAAAAGATTTAGAGAAAACCATTTCAACTCTGAAGCATGAACACACCAACTACAGGACTCAGATAAAAGATCTCATCACTAAGTTAACTGAATGCCAGGCTGAGCTTGTGATTAAGCAAAGCCAGGGCAGAAAAGTGTGTTCTTGAAGAAGAGACCTTCAAGAACATGATATCCTCATCCTTGCATGCAAAGTTTGTTATCAGAATAAGCAGGGACTGGGATCTACTGAGATAGCTCCTCCACACACTCTATTGTCTGTAAGATCTCCAACGTGTGCAACTTGTGAAGATGAGCTTCCCCTCATAGGCCCCATAGATGAAGACGATGAAGAGGAGATAGCGAAGGATGATTTTGAGAAGAGTGAAAAAGATCATCCTAAGAATCGTCACTATTCTCCTGAGGAGAGAAAAGAATCTAGGATGACCAAGTCTAAGAGGAAGAACTTGATCAGAAAAGCCATGAGGAAATCAAAGAAGGCTCAAGAGATCAAGGCCACTTTCAATTCTAAGCAGAAACAAGTGTTCATCTCTGCAAGATTTGAAGTGGTGAAGGTTGAAGACTCAACTATGAACTCTAGTACCTAGAGTTCTAGTTCATGTCCAACTCATTCCAGCAAAGAGAAGAAGGCTGATCAGTTGTGCACCACTACTACACAGCCTGAACCATCTAGTTCCAAGAGCAAGCCTCACCCTAAGAAGCTTGCTGCATCTTCTGTGAAGATGAAGATTGAGGTGAAAAGTGATAAAGTTTAGTCTTTTTCTCAAAAAAAGACTCTCAGAAGGAAGCAAATGGATTGCATCATGTGTGGTAGTACTTCTCATCTTGCTAAGGACTGCATCTACAATCCTAAAAGTACTATTCACATAATCAAAGAGAAAACTTTTGAGAAGAAGAAAGAAAAAACTAGCTTCGGAAGGAAAATCTTTTCCCTTCAGAAGCTCCAAGGTGAAAAAGAAGACAAGTGAAAACTTTCCTTCGAAAGAAAAATTGGTCTCGGAAGAAATACATGCTTCCGAAGTACTGAAGCCTGCTGTAGTGAAAGCAAGATCTTTCGAAGGTCCAGTCTCCAAAAACTTCTTAAATTGTCAAAACTTTCAAAATATTGAAAGTCAAGTCTAATCTTCCAAAGATGGTGTGGAAGATGAAGGAAGACCAAGTGATTGAAAGTTCTTCATCAACAACAGCTAATGATCCTCAAAGCTTGAACATAGGATCACTTACTGTTACATTTTCTTCAAATCACTTTTCAAGGGGTCAAGTTCAGGTATTCATAATTTGTCTATACTAATTTACTTGCAAACTTAGACTCCTTAGAATATTACATGTTCCCTAGATATGTCCAGCACATTCTCAACTGTGAACTGGGCTCACAGTTGAGGGGAATAGGAAATGTTCTAAATTTAGGACAGATGAAGCCTGACATCTTCAAGACTATGAGGAAGCCAACTGTTGGCTTCTCAGGGGTAGAAACAGCCCTTGTCCTAAAATGTTAGAGCTTATTGCTCAAGTTGACAACCTAGCAGCACTAGCTAGTATTGAACCCACACCTTCTACTTCTCAACCACCAATACAGCCAAAAATAACCATCACCTACCAAACAAAATCCAAAAGAATCCCTGCATATGCTACTCAGTTTGTGCGGGCCCTATATCATCACCCATACAGGAGGAAGTGGACACTAGAGCAACTTCTCGGAGGAGCAAACCACTCCCATCTCATAAATGATTAGTGCTGAGGTTCCTCATGCTCAGCCTGATGAGCTCACAACCCCCACAGCCTTAAGCCTTCACTCAGAGTCTCAAAACTCTAGGGAACAACCTTCAGGGGACAGTTACCATCCCCATCCTCTTGATCTAAACTAACCAATCCCAAACCTTGAATTTTATGATGATGAAGACATGGGCTTCAGTGAGTATCATGAGTCTCTCTTCTCTACCCCTGCTCAAGGAGAGATGAGTACTCATATTTCTCCTATGTCTAGCCCACATCATCCACCTACTACTGAGGTGGATCTCCTTGAATCTGTTCAGGAGGTCCATATGGAAGAGGCTCTCATTTCAGCAAATGACTACAACATTAATACCTCAACCATGGCAACCTAGCCCATTGACACTTCACTTGAAGCTGTCATGGTGTAGGGGAAATCTAGCAGCCAAGAACAAAGTGCTGGTGATGAGGAAGAAGACCTTGGTCCTATTCTCTCATCCCCCCATGATTCTTTTGATGAAGATGATGGGAGTCTAAAACTAAAGGTGCAAAAACTGACAAAAACATGCACCTATTTAGTCTCAAAGATAAGTCACCTGGAATCTCAGGTGACTGTCTTACAAAAGAGGGTCAATGACCAGCAACTTGAGATCACCGATCTCAAGGGCAAGTTAGCTGAGAGACCACTCAGGAGAACTCAACTAGGTCCACAAGAACTTATGGATATGACAGACCCAAGCTCACCTATGCAAGAAGGTGATGCTACCATAAAGGGGGGGAGAAAGTCCAAACAATCATAGAACCTGGGAATTCTTCACAGAGTATGGACTTTGAGGATTAACCACCCTCACTTGCAATTGTCCATACTCAGCAACCTCCTCAAGTCTACATGGATATGGACTCACTCATACAAAGTTTGTTCGTGGAGGGTATTCCCAGAGCTATGCCTACCCTATCTCCTCACTCTGAGAATCCAATCATGGGATGGAGGTATGACACTAATAGAAGAGCTTTAGTCATCTTTAGATCTCAGGGTCAACAGGAAATTTTCAACTTTTTCAACCTAAGCTTCTATGAGAGCATCCATTTGATTGATATTCCACTTGTCAACCCAAGTCAAAACAGACAAGCTGCAAGATTAGCAGATAGGATTCAAGAAAGTATGTTTGAAGAATACAAGCTGAGGTCAAGACTATATACACAGAGGCTAGCAGGTAAGACTTTTGGTCAACTGGATGTTGAGGTGGACCCTAAGATTAGCTTCAAAGGGGAATCTTTGATTGAAGGCCCAGAAATTGAACCTGTGAACCTTGAGACAGGAACTACTTTAGCACCCATTACCCTCAGTGAGGCACCAGCTGGTGATGGTGTTTCACAACCTCTCTCTGGCCAGAGGTGACTGTTGAATCAAGCAATGAAGGCCAAAGCTCTCTCCACCCTAAGTCACCAAGGCCTGTAAGTGACAAATGGAAAAAGAAACTGAATTCTAAGGAGATTGAGGAGGAGGAAAGAGAGAGGAAGAGGAAGCTAAGAGGAGAAAGTTCAAGAGGGTCTCCAGGCTTCATGGAAGCTGCCATCAGGCTGCCCCCAGGCCAAATACTCAGGATGATGAGTTGAGGGCAGCCAGGATAAACTACTTGGGGACCAGAAACCACAATATGGATGAACTACTCTTTCTCCCCTTAGATGAACTGAATGAACTGGCTGAAAATGAATTGTCCAAGGAGAGGAAGGAGGCAGAGGATGCAACATTGCTCCTAAAAACATGGAAGAAAGGAGACAAAAAAGGCTCTACAAGCATGCTCCTACCCTTTCCCCAGTTTATGAAAGTCCCAAGACAGAGGCTGTGGCAAATGCACAACCTCAAGTAGACAAGGAAGCTGATATACTGAACATGATCAACTACCTGAGTGCCACAGAACTCTATCAAGCATCTGCACTTCTTCCCTTATCATATGAGTATGTTGAATTTAAGTATCTCAAGCAGCTGGAGCAACAAGTCATCAAGGAACAAAAGACTGTAAGAGAAAACTAAGAGAAGAAGCTTCAAAGTCAAGAGCCATCATCCAAAAGAGCCAAAAGAAGTCTGCTGACAGACAAAGGATGATGAGCTTTTGAAGCTGTATGGATTCTCTGGAAGGAGGCTTGGTCCAATGTCTCTATCCACTATGGAAGAGCATATTAGAGTGATCAAGCAGAAGATTAAGAAGGGAGAGCTTGTTGACTTGCATTCTCCACCAAGTCCAGCTCAACCTGAAGTTAAGGTAATGGTTGAACCCCCTGAGACAACACAACTTGGACTTAGAGCTGCATCTCAGCCAACTTCATCTTCTGATCCATAACAGGGTCCTCTTCACTCTCCTTCTAAACTTATGAGAGAAGAGAACAAAACTGAGAGACACACAGTAGAACAACCTGGTACTGAAGACCAGTCCTCTCAGTTAAAGACTTCAAAGAGGAGAAAAAGGATGGCCATGAAGAGTATTCCCAAGAAGATGTCAAAGGCATCCACCTCCAAACCTTAGGAAGAGTTAGAGCACCTTGAGGTAGTGCAAGAAGAGGCTGCTCAACCAACTCCAACTCAAGTAGAGCCTCTTGCAACTGAAAGACACATCTTGTCCTAGACTTTTACTACTAATCCAAAACATATGGTATGTCATCAGAGATCAAGGAGGTCAAGATGTCTATTTTTGGCAGGACATGCTTGATCTTCCTCTACATGATCTCTATGACATGAGAAGGTATTATGAGAGTCTGAGGGATCATGACCAGATGATGAAGAAAGGTATGGTCTTGATTCTAATAAGGACTATCAACATCTGAATAACTTCTCTGTTTTGGTAGCATCAGCCTAGGGGGAGTTTGTAAGGTTATATTAGAAGACTGATGCAACCAAAGAAGCCAAATGCATGCACTGATGTACAAGGTAGAAGTTACTTCGGAAGTTTTACACTCATCACATAAATTATTCTAAGTGTAAAATCCTCCGAATCCAAATACCAAATCTTCCGAAGCCAAAGATAAAGTCTTCCAAAGCTTCAAAGACAAAGTCTTCTGAAGCCAATGAAGTGAAGACTGATTTCTTTCAAAGACAGAGAAGACATGCTTTATCTGATCTACTTTTCCATAAAGCTGACTTACTATCCGCTGCAACTCTGAAGACTCACCAACTTCCATGAGTTAGTGAAAAAGTCCATGCTTTAGTAAACTGTAGATTATGGTCTTGAGTCTGTAACTTCCTACTTTGTACTTTTTATCCTTTTATAATATATTAGCATGTGAGCTATGACATGTCATAGTCACTAGTCAAAAGACAATCTGCCTTTTGACTTTACATTGATCTGTTTCTAGATTAATGTTTCTAGCTGGCCTTCAAAGTATGGCCGGCTGTAGGATGTAGTATAAAGTATCTCAGGTCCTTGTATTTCTTTTTATGCTTTGTAACACTTGTAAAAGAACTTGAGAACAATATACAGCATTCTTGACAAACATATTACTCTGTTGTTGTTCTTAGTTCTGTCTCATTTTTTACTTGTGTTCTTAGTATCATTTATATAAACCCGGTTCCCCATTTGACCTGTTAAGTGTTCTAACACTTTACTAATTGTGAGACTGATTGTATTGACCATCCCTTAACCGGTCCTGCAGTTCCATATCAGCATCAAAAGATAGAAAAAAAATATTTTCTAATTGAAACAAAAAGTATAACATGTTAAACAACATGTTAAGATTTTAATTTATATAAAATATAAAAATTGAATAATTTAATTGGAACACTTTTAAAACTTGAGTTGTCTAATTGAAATACTTTTAAAAGTTGGTTACTATTTTACAAAGTTACTCCTTTATTTATGTATGTGATAAACAAACTTTAGTTCTTTTTTAACAACACAACCTACAATTTTTAAAATAAAATTATCATATCGTACATCATGTGGGCTAGAATCTATAATATTTTGGTCAGTAAATACGTCACTTGCTATCAATATGTCTCTCCAATTAAATAACAACTTTACCATGTTTTCAAAGTTATGGAGCTAGAGGCATTACATGGCAAAATCGTTAATTTTACATTGACAATTTACACACTTCTCTCGGACCCCAAAAATCAAATAAATACATTAGGAACTCGAAACCAATAGTAACCACATAATTGGTTTGAAGATGGATGTGAAAGATCGTGCACCAAACATCGATCATCGTGTCTTTATTACTAAGTGTGACAACACACAATCTTAATTTGGACTTTTAGTGACACTGAATTAATTGAGACATCGTTCGGTTCATCATTAATGTTGTTGTAGAAGTATATATATGTAATGTTAATAAATATGTGGCCAAAATATAATTTTAACAATTTAAATACAGATCGATTTCTACGTCAATATTAGAGACAAACGGAACGACCATGCAATATCTGAAAAACTATCACTGAAGTCTAAATTAGTTACATGATTTGTCATCACTTTAGCGGTAAAGCAATTATGATCTATGTTTAGATGACGGAAACCTAACTTCTTATATCGAACTTCAAACTAATTACGTGTTTAAGGCTCATCTCAAAGTTGTTAATGTATTGGTTTGGCTGTTATGCTCCAAGAAAGGATCTAAGTTAAAGTTCGATTAATGTTGCCATCGTGAAACGATTGATGTTGCTATCGCGAATCCAAGATAATGGCTCTAGTTTTTTTTTCTTTTTCTATAATATTGAATCACACAAACATGATAACATCAAATCAAACGTAGCCACAAAAAAGTATAAAAATTTCTCACTTCTATTTATACTAAAATATATTTACTCCCTAAGCTACCCTGCTGTTACCAATAAAGAAACAAATAATAACAAATCACTAACCATTATCTCTTTATCTATTTTTATTATTGATAGTCAGGATTAGTTCATCATCCCCCCCCCCCTCTCTAATTTTGTTTTATACCACTTAGGTGTCTTGGGTTATTAGATTTTAATAATTCTAATTTTCATTTATTAGCCGAGATTAATCACAACTCAACATATGTTTACAGACACTTCTAACTTTAAGCTTATTTTCCTTCAACTATCCATCACTAACTAAGAGTTAACCCCCGTTAGTTTTTATGATGAAATGAGGGCAACTTTGAGCTATTTTTCAACTTTGTCGCCGCTCAGACTCCATCATATTCATTTTTTAGTGTATAGCCTCCATCGTCACTTGAAATCTTCTAACGAGTCAAGTGGTTCAGAAAAGATGGTGAATATTGATGGGTTTCAAGGTGCAGAAGTGTCAGATTGAAGGACCAAGTGATTGATTTTAACTTTCTACTTAGTGTTTTTGTCATATAAGAAATCTACGTCATCAAAAAACTAACGGTGTTAACTCTTAGTTAATAAGAGATCGTTGGAGGAAAATAAACAAGTGAGAATGTGTGTAAACATTTTCTGAGTTGGGATTAATCCAACCTATAAATAAAAGTTAAGATTACTAAAATCCAATAACTTTTTTTCTTTTGATCCAACCCTTAGTCACTAGACGATTATATTCATCCAGTTCACTTGATCTTGACATCTCCATCTCATTTATCATCTTGATAATGATCATCTCCTTTATATTCATCTTCTTTTCCCTGTCTCTCTCTCTGAATCACAACTACAAAACGACTCCTTTAGTTATGATTTATCCTAAAGCACGTAACAATTTGTTTTCCTTCAATGCTTGCTTCTCTTTTTTTAAATATTTTCCTTTTGATTAAACTCTTACCTTCACACAAAATCACAATTTTTTCTCCTCAACAGACTCAGACTATTTGGTGTTTTGACAATACAAATCATCTTCTTCCTTTGGTTTTCTTTAGCTCACACGGTACCCCTCTCATTGTCTCACTCAAAATTTTAGTTTTCTTAGCTCATGCAGTACATTTTACTCTTGTCATATACACACTGATATCTTTTTGGCAAAACACACAACCTTTTTGGTGGTTTTTATCTTTGGCTAACATGATACCTCTTCAATCATCCTCTTGCTCAATCTTCACGTCTTCTTCCTCATACCCTCATCTTTCAAGATCTAATATTAATTGATGTAAATATTAGATGAGGAAACACGATAAACACCAAATTTATTAATAACAAAACCATAAAAAATACAAAGAATCTATGTCACTATTTATTCTAAATCAAACTTGCTACCTAAACTACTCTACTCCTGCTAACAAAGAAACAAATAGTAACAATTTACTAACCATTCTCTTTCTAAACATAAAGTATGAATCATTCTTTCTATTCTAATAAACAAGTAAATTTTTTGACGCATGTTAAATTATTAAACGCATTTTGTCATATGTCACGTTCTTACCATTTCATTCACTTATCTCTCCTATTCAATAGTTATATTATCTCTCATATTAAATAATTATATTAAATAGTAATGACTAATAAAAAATTGATTTTTAATAATATAAAATTTAGACCTTGTTACTAAAAACCCATTTTTCTAAAAAATTGTTTATAAAATGTGAAATTTGTCTAAAACAACAAACTTTTTCAAAACTACGAAAACTTTTTACAATCAGTATTTCAAAATAATAATAATAATAATAAAGTTTTATAATATTTTTTTTATTAAACAATAATATTTTTATAGAAAAAGACGTTTAAAAAAGAACATATTTTTAAACGAATTGTTTAAGAAACAAAATTCTAAAAAGTATATATTTGTTTGATTACTTAATTAAGTAACTATTTATAAGTAATTTCAATCATATTTTATCTCAAAAAAGCATATTATAATTTCTAAACTTTCATTACAAACTATTTAATATATATATATATATATATATATATATATATATATATATATATATATATATATATATATATATATATATATATATATATATATATATATATATGTTTATAAAATGTGTAAGATACAGGGTAGTAGCCGTAGTTTCCTGATATAAACTTAAAAATTAACAAACTAATAGCATATTTTTATTATTAATCTGAATTAATACGATCAGTTTCATAAGTTTGAAAATAGGTGGTGTCATTTTAGTTTAACTAAATGAATTATCTTTATACTAACTGGTTAAGTGAGATACCATAACATGTAAATATGCGAAGGTAATGGGTTCAAGTTTCACATTGAGAAAAAATGATCAGTGTTGAGTCAGAGGATTTTCTTAACAATAGATTCCTCTTGAGAGGTTGGGGATGCGGTCCCGGCTGCAAAACGGATAGGTGGCCCGATTAAGATAACACTTATCCTCCGAAGAAGGGTCGCACATTTGCAGTTAAAAAAAGTTTATTTTTGCCCAAATCTAAATACAATTATAGACCCTTAGATTGGACAGAAACAAAAAAATTGCAGATTTGGTGCAGCGGATCGAATGACACTAGTTCGAACGGGCTTTGGGTTGGTTCATGGTCGGGCTATCGGTCTAGACTAGAATTTGCAAACCACTAACTACTAAAATTATACCGTCTTTATGCTTAATAAAAGAGATTCATAATCTTAACGACTAACAATAAATTATGTGATGAGTGGTTGAGTCCAATTATAAAGTCATTTGTAATTAAAAACGGTGAGTTAAGGATTTGAGCCCTACAACGGTGTAGAATCAGTTACGGCGTAGAATTAAAGGTATGTTAGATGTTTTGTGTGAGTTGTTGTTAAAAAAAAACTAGTAAGATTAACCTAAACCAAAAGCAACTATCGTTTTTTGTTCAATAATAATAACATTTACCATCAATTCTATTCTAAGCTAGCGTTGTTAACAAAAAATGAAATTATTTTTTTGTTCAAGTTTTGCAAAGGAGTTAATGGATTGGACTAAACACAGCACCAACGTTGGTTATGTTAAATATTTTAAACAATTTATGATTATGATTATATGTATTAGTTTTATTAATTTTAATTAGTCATAGTTGTTAAAACATACAATTATATAGAAAATAGAATAGTAAGAAAAAGAATTATACTTACAAGAATCTAAATGAGTATATTGGATATACTCAATACCTTAAAGGTAATAGCTCAGAAGATACCTGATATGTATTTGACAAGTATAGAACAAGATGTTACAATCAGATATGAGATTGAAATTATTAATATTTGCCTAAATCCGTCTCTATAGGATGCTCTGATACCAAATAATGTAGATAACGTAACTAATTAAATGACTCAAGAATAATTGATAATCAAAGACGATAAATCGAACCAAAAGACTCTAAGAACATAAGTATTTTTATTCAAATCCTATCAATAAAACTAATAATAAAAGTTCACCTAACGCTAATTTTACTAAATACTAATAACCTAATGATAATGCTAAACCAAATAAATAAATAAAAAAGATAAACAAAAAATAAATATTCAAATTTAAACTAATTCATTAATCCTACATCACGTCTCTAGAGAAAGTTCTTATTTGTAATATTTCTAATGGATTCATGATACTAAATATAAGAAATTTTATTATTACATAAATCGGTGGTGAATATAGGAATTTCCAAGTAAAAACGAATGAGAAAGGCTGTTCAACTATTTCTCAAATGATCACTAAGGCTCATTAAAATCATATAAATCTAACTAAAATTTTAAAATACCACATATATATTTTTAGTATTTAAAGTTAGGGTAGGATTATTGTAAAAAAGGAAGAAAAAAACTAAAAATGACGAGAAAGATTATCATCCATTAGATATTAGATTCAAGGGCTAGAAAATCCGGTGGCTGGTAAATAGTTGAAACTTCAAATGATAGGCCAGGGGAATTTTAGTCGTAACCATATTTTTGAGTTCCATCTTTTTTTACGCTTATAACTTTTACATACAACATTATTTTTATTAAAAAATTTCACCATAAAAACAAACGTTTTTTAACTTTAAAACGCATATAATTTTGATACATAATAATGAGGTTTGTTCACGTTATTTACGCTCATTGTATAATATCGTTAGCTCGTTGTGTAATATCAGGTCATGTGTAATATTTATCAGACCATTGTGGCAAATGTTAACCATTTTGTTATGCATTTTGTTTTTTAAATGATGATTTTTAAATAAAACAATACTAAAAATGTATTTTTTTTTTACATTTTTTGCAGTTCATTGTGTAATATTTGTTAAGCAACTCATTATGTTTATTGCTAATTTATAGAGTCTAGTATTGGTCATTATGTTATCCATTGCGTCTAACGTTGACTATTGTGTTATGCATTGTTTTTTCAAAATGATGATTTTCAAATAATACAATGTTAAAAATGTAATAATTTTACGTTTTTCAGTTCATTATGTAATCCTGTCATGTTATTGTGTAATTCTCGTCAAGCAGCTCATTATGTCTATTGCTAATCATCGAGTCTAGTGTTGGTCATTGTATTACCCATTGTGTCTAATGTTGAATATTGTGTTATGCATATTTCTTAAAATGATGATTTTCAAGTAACATAATAATAAGAAATGTAAACTTTTTATGTTTCAAGTTTATTGTGTACTTTTATTAAATAATTGTGTAATCCTCATTAATTTAGAAGATTACACAATAACCTGACGAAATTACACAATAAGTAAAAAAAAACTTTATTTTTTATATCAACACTATAAGGGTTTTAAAAATAAAAAATGCTCGTTTTTATGGTGTAATTTTTTTAAAATAATAATATCGTATGTAAAAGTTATGAATATTTAAAAAGAAGTTGGAATTTGAGAAGAGGAAATATTACCAATCTTACCCCGAACTTAATTTTGATCAAAAGGACACGCGTCAACATTTTTATTCTTCTTATACTTTTTAGTTTTAGAAGATTTTGTATTTGAACCATTCTCTTAAAAATAAACATATTGTAACATGATCATTCTCTCCATATCTATTAAAACTTAAATAGTTCTTATTTAATGCATATCCATGTATCCATTGTATCATTTGTCATGGCTGCTATATATAATACTTCATGGCTAGCTTTGAGAACATACCTAGAAACACAAGTACACAACATGAGTTTTAGAATGTCATCTTAAATATTACAAATACTATAATGACATAAGAAACCAAGTGAAATTCATTTCGTAAAAAAGTCTCTTGTTGATGAACCCCAAACGTTGTCTTAACCAACACTACCACATGTTCATCGGCGGTTAATTTTTCATCTTTAGTTTGGGTTCTCGGTTGTTTTGGATTTAGAGTAGTTTTGTTTCGCGGTTGAGTTTTAATTTGTTGGATTTATAACCAATTTTCTGTGCATTGAATCATTGATGTTTTGGGTTCAAAATATTTTCAGTTGCTATGGTATTCCGTTTTTTGTTTAAAATGTTAGAGAGTTTGATTGTTTATTTTTATGGATTTTCTTGATCTTACAGAAATCCACCTAGAAAAGGTGATCAAAGAAACGGGAAGGTGGACAACGTGAAATGAAAATAGCAAATTTTTTGAAGGGTTTATGATAGTTGGGGTTAATTAAATGATCTGGGATTTTACTTATACCATAAACCACTCCAATGTTGCATGATGCTAGGATTCTAATATTCTTCAAATGAGATTTAAGTTTGATCTTCACTTCAGGTAAACACATTAGGTGGCCAACTCACGATAAGAGTTGAGAGCCCAGACCAGGGTTTGAACATAATACGATGTTGGGGCGGAGATAGTAGTTAAAACTTAAAGTCTTATTGTTGGGTAGACCTGTGAGCCACATTGTCACCTATGGATTTTAAGGGTAAAGGTGCCCCTTTTTATAATTAAAATGGTCTAGGTTACAATTCTTACAAATTTAAAGTTTTTAGATAGTGATATATTCAATTTGTTGAGATTTAGTTGAATATACATACTATTAAAAAGGTTTAAAGAATATATATTAAATTCTTTCCTTCATAAATATTCTAACTTTTTGTGGTAAAAGATACTTTAATATTAATTTTGTAAAATATAGGGCATATTTGTAGGTTTAGCATTGAACCTATCCTAGAGGAGGGTGTAGATGAAACGCCCCAAAGCCGAGGCTTTTAACGGTCGGATTTACACATTAGAGCATTCATAGTGTATTCTTTATCTTTATCCATACAATTACACTAAAAATCACTATTTATCTCTCTTTTTTCAATATCATTATTTTTTCTTTCTCCTACATTCACAACTATTTTTAAAAATATTAAAAAATTTATAATGATTAAACAGTGATTCTTTAAATATACCAATCAACAATAACATTTTCTCTGTCCTTCACTCACAACAACTAAAACCATTCCATATAATATAAGAAAACACTCATATCTTTTAAGGACTCCATTCTGAATGCTCTTACAAACATTATTATTAGACTGAAACTTTATTACATACACAGTAGATATTATTCAAGCATAACATTTTCTAGAAGAAATCCTTAAAACTAGAAATTTTGTTGATAACATAAACTTTAAACAATAAAACTACAAGTCTCTAAACATGGTAGCCTTCTATTCACTGTCAATCATGCTCTCCCGTACGCTTTAACCTCACACGCTTAAGGGTCAGTTTTACTAAATGAGTTATAGCTATCTTTAAAACATAAGCTTTATCAATTATGTTTATAAAATCCAAAATAATTATCTACAAAGTCAAACAAAGACAACATAAACCAAATTACATACGATGAAGGATTGTCGGGATGATTACCAAATTGTTTAAAATATTCGGCTATTTGTCATTGCATCTCTTTCCTCCTTGCACCCTCATTTCTTCCGACAATTTTCCGATGACCCTTTCGCCTATCGCTATATTGTTGGAATATTGTAGCTAATTTTAGAACATTTGTTTGTAGAAATTTCTTGGGATTTTGCTAGTTTAATCTGGTCATAAAGTCAGTAGGAAAAAATGCTGCTTTCAATTTCTATAACGTTATTTATATGTTGTTACATGATTATGTATATAGCTTGCATTTTCTATGTGCATAGTCGTGCAAGATTATCATAAATATGTTCTTCATTTCCTTCTCACGTAAAATCATATTCTAAAAAGCATGTGCCTTGATGTGTGTGTGAATGAATGTTTATATTGTTAGTTTGTTACTATATTTGAATGCCATAACAATTCCATTATAAAACTTGATTTTGCTACAATATATGTTCGAACTTTGACAAGTTACACGCTTTTCTTGGACTGCAACAACATAAATAGATTAGGAACTCGAAACTAACTCTAATCACATAATTAGTTTGAAGTTGATATAAAATAATGTAAACCAAACATTGATCATTGTAGTTTATGTAATGTGATAACACATAATCTTACTTCGAACCCTTAACGACACCATAACTAATAATGAGATATTTTATGATTGTCTTTAATGTTAATGATGATGTGGAAAAATATATTTGTAATGTTGTTAACATGTGGCTAATTATTTTTGTGATTTACATACAAATTTCTTAATCTACATTAGAGACAAACTTAACAATATTCAAAATAACCTTTACCTAAAGACATAAGTGATTCTATGGGCCTTACTATAACTTGTTTATCTGGAAACATACGGACCCGTATTCTTCCACCACGACGTGCATTTTGTTTCATTGCTTGTCGAGGTGCTTCTATTTGTCAAGAACACAAAAAAAGCATTCTTGTAGCAAGAAAGAAGGCTAACAGAAAGCTCTATGTAGTATACAAGATTAGATTATTTATTTAATAAAGCCTAGCAAGAAATTAAAACTTCACAAACTACAAGCACCACTCCAAAAGAATAAATTAGATTATTTCTAAAGATCATATTAGACTATCACCGTATACTATTGGCCTTTTAACAACATTCACAATCCATCTATCATTCTCATTCTTATAATTACACTAAAAACTTCTTTTTTTTCTTTCTTATTTTTAATTAAATAATATTTTTTGATACTTTTATCATTACCTTTTCTCTCTAATCCACTCACAATCACTTTATATTAAAAAATTTATGGGAGTTGTATCGTGATTCTTCAAATATGGGCAATCACGGTACAACTCCTATAAATTTCTTTCTCCTTTACTCATAACCATCTCATATAATATATGACACTCACTCATATAAAAATAAGAAACAGACTGTGAATGCTCTAACTCATATCAAGAGAGCTCCAAAATGGCCTCTCAGAGGCTCTTTTCATCATCCTTTCTTTTATCCACAAGTAACCAAGAGCTTTAATATCACCGATGATCATTGCAGGGGAGATCTTTTTTTTTATAAAAAAAACTAACTTCATTTCTCGTTTTTCAAATGCACCAACCTGAATGTCTTTTCATTTGCATTTAGCAACTGTGATAGTTTTGTGTATATCCATCAAATCTCTATAATTAAAGGCATAAATATTCAAAATTCTACGACAGTAACTCACCTGCACCCATATGAAAGTAGCAAAAGAGCATGAGATGGAAAGGTATTCAGCGGTTTCATCAATTTCTAATAATAACAATTAGAAGTTGATGTCTAGAGTTGCCTATTACTATTGGTCCATGTGTTTGTCATTATTGGTCAATGTATCGTACCCAGCATGTGGCAGGGTAAACCGTATTTTTTTATTTTTTGTAATCCACATCTTTCTTTTTCTGCTAATATACAATTTATTTCAAGATTGTGACAAATTTGAGTATTGTTCTAATGGTTAGAGCGATGTCTTGGTAAGTGACCTATCGGGTTCAATCCTTCAAACACCCCATCCCGTTGGCTTTTTATACTTCCTTTATTTTCTTTTTGTTTTAATTTTTTTCCTTTAAGTTTTTATTATAGGTTTTTTTTTTCGGTTTTCTAAGTTATTTACCTAATGGTATTCTAATTTGGCTATGTGATTGTTTTATATTTGTTATCGTACTTCTTATACGACATCATTATTTTTCCTCTCATACTTTAAGTTCATCTTTCTTATTTGGATCACGTGTTTATTTTTATTGACGTTTCTCGTAAACTTTTTAGAATGTAACTCTATTGTGGCATTGCACGAGTTATTCTTCATTTTGTGTTTCTTAGTGCTCATTTTAATAAGAGCATAACTTTTCCTTTGACGTTCTCACAATTTTTTTAGAATGTAACTCCATTGTGGCATTGCACTGAGTTATTCTCCATTTTGTGTTTCTTAGTACTCATGTTAATAACGGCATAACTTTTCCTTTATTTTTAATATACTATTGCGATATATTTTTTTTTTCATTACTTCTTAGTTCTGTTAATCCACTATACTACGTTCATGTCATTTTAATATTTTTAAATTTTTGAGAACATTAATTTATTTTGTGATTTTACGTGCCGCAACGCGTGAAAAATGGTACTAGTTCTCCACATATACAAATCGAGGACGCGATCTACATATTCCTGCATAAAAGATTAGCAAAAGGTTGGGACCCGATCCACCCCCACTCAATTGAAAACATTAACCTTGTTAGGAACACAAGTGTTCCATAGAAATGTATAAAACATTAACAATAGTTTTGACCATGATTAAACATAAGAATATATTTAACAATGCATCATAATTTATTTATAATTATGAAGGGTAACTTTATAAAATAATAATCAAGTTTTAGGATTATTTTAAGGTAATTTATAAATTTTGTTATCCCAATCAGGTCGCTAGTAAACTTTTTTGTTTCAATCAACTCACTAAAGTTTTAGAATTATTCTACTTAGTTCATTCATAAATTATAAAATATCTTTAAAAATTTAAAATATTTAAAAACTAAATAATATTTATAAAAAACCGAATCATTAAAATAATATGAATTATTTAAAAAATTGAAAAAATATGAACACCCTAGTCGCAATACTTTTAAAATTTTAGTGACTTGATTGGAACATACAAAAATATTAGTGACCTGAATGAAACAAATTAAATACGAGTAACCTAATTAAAACACTTTTAAAACTTGTTTATTATTCTATGTAGTTTTCCATTATAATAAAAAATAACCTATATATATTTAACATAATAAATTTATTACATATATTTTTAAACAACATTTTTACCACCTAGCTCCACATAATGTTGCACTTGCAAGTATGTGAACCTACTATCGCTTATTCATATAAGTTATACAAATTGTAGTCTTGTTTAGTTAGTGAGCCTAGTTTGGCTCGATAATTGAGCTTGGGCTTGTTCCGGTTTATTCATCGAGCTCCAACAATGGCTCGAACTACGAGTTCGTTTAATATCGCCTCGCTCATTTCGAGTTTTTAGCTTATAGATATCCGAGTAGCTCAAGAGCAGCTTGTCTTAGTTATGCCACAAGTGGGAATTTAATTATTGGTTGGCTATTGGTGCTCCAAGAAAGGGTAGACACTAAAGTTCGATTAACGTTGCTATCATGAATCAAAGATAGTGGCTCTAGTTTCATGACTTTGAAAATGAGTCGTGTCATTCTAGTTTCATTTAAGTTGCTTTATGGCCCAGTTAAATACAAGATCTTCAATTCAATAATTCCATCAATTTGTTATTCAGTTTCAGTTCAGCTTTATCTTCAACCTATGCGCACCCCCGTACCGAATGACACTAGTTTAGCCTGATTTTGGGCCGGGTCATGTTCAGGCTACTGGTCTGCTCGGTCTAGACTAGAATTTTGCACGCCGCTACTAAAAATATACCCTTTTTTTCTAAATAAAAGATAATCATTGAGGTTTGAAAAAAAATAATAGATAATTTGTATGGTCATGTTAAGGATAAAGGTTACAATTTCAGTTGCAAGGAAAATGTTACTAGTCACAAAGATTTAGCCGAGGAATTTACGCGAAAGGTAAATTTTTTAAAGAATTGGTGCTAGTAATCGAGAAGGGGCTTTGTCTCTCCTGTCCCTCCAAAGTTAAATGAAAAGTTTGTAAAGTCTAAATGAGATTATTTCCTTCAAGACCGCAAGAGTACTATGTATTGATCCATTTTGTAGAGTCGTAAGGATTGAGATATGATCCATACAAGGTCAAGACCACTCGGTTGTGTTGCCAAAGGAGCAACAAGATCAAAAAGAAACTATCACTGAAAAGCAAGATGGAGTGTCGTCTCATAAGGATTAAGAGTGAGATGTTACAACATGATTCTCCTAAAGGCTCTCGACTGATTGAACTTATATAATTCATAGGGTGATGGATGGTTCCATACTATTGATGAAGTATGTTGTCTTGATCACTAAACCTATCAGTTACGTTTATCGTGTCTGCCATTTAACTATCTCAAGGTATTGAATTAGGGATTCGTACTAATTATGACCTTTATCTTATGGTATGGTTTACCAGACTTTGCATTCACTGCAAATTGCAATTATATGTCCACCCGTGATGGTAATTTGCTTTGCATGATCACCCTATTCCTCCTACCTTAATTAACATGTATTGTCAAGTACATAGTGTTATCCATGAATAGGGTATCAAGGATATATTAGAAAAGGATAACTAACCAAAGTTACACTAAAGAAAGTAGTCGAGAAAAGCATTCACTTGAGTTAAGAATAACCTGAGAAATCCAATAGATATAGTCTAAGGTACGGTAGAGTAGTCCTCTGACTTGAGTACGCTTTATCTTTGTCTTCTAATGTCACCTCATCCAGTTGTTTGCTTCCCATGATTCAACCCAACAAGTTATAGATAGAGTGTATGCAACACACGTGGCATTAATAGATGTGAGGAATGAAAGTTGGTTTAACAGCATGAGTTATTAGAAGGAGTTTTGTAGAAGAACTTGTCGATCAAGACTGAAATAGAATTCGAGTGTATAATTATTTGGCATCTAAACATAAGGTACACATGATTAATGCAATTTACAAACATTTCTGTCAATGGGTAATGACGTCACTTGACACATAAATAATTGTGCCAAGGGTTGTCAATACCCAAACATAAATCAAGCACTCACAATCATAATCTAAGTCCTAAACCAGAACAACTAAGGATAAATTATGCCCAACCAAAATAATCAGCCATATAACAATCCAAAATAAGCAAGCAACATTGAAATGTTTTATTGTCCAAGTCTAATGTTGAACGGTGTCCATTATCAGTCTCTAGCAATTCCAGGTCACACATCAAGTGTTATTACCTAAAGAGATATATTCGAAAATATCAACATACATTGGTAAGTTCGCATGGTAATAGAACAACATTTATGTGGTATAAATACATAAGTAGAAATGATTCTAAGCATGAGATCATAACCATGTCTAATGACAATCACGCCCCAAGAACATGACAAGCACACAAATAACCAGATTATATTCATCAAGGGTTCGACATGACCAAGTCTGTTAAGTAGCGTATGACAATAAGGGTAGGGGTGTCAGCTCGTTAGTACTAATAATACATTTTCACGACTCCATCCCTGAGTTAATGGTTATGAAAAGACATGGGGACTTTAAGTACAAGAACATAACTATGCAAGACATCAAGACCAAAATATGATTCACATTAAAAACATCTATCAAAAGTAAGAACAAAGTAGTCACAACCAAAGTACAAAAGGTTTTAAGCATACTTTCTCCTTAGGAAAAACGTATAAGAAAAAATAGTCATGAAACTCACCTTGATTTAGCAAAGCACAATGAATTGAAGAACACAAGTAAACTATAAGTAATGTTTAAAAGCTGGTTTTCTAATCATTCAAGCTAATTAGTCACTTTGTTGTAATCCGCTTAGTTAAGTTCTTATTATCAACACATGAATCTTAATTACTAAGACGAGCAACAGCTCAAGTACAATACCAGATATTGTGCTTTGATAGCAGACATGCTCTCAAGCACCTTCCCCTCATGCTTTTTAAAACACGTGTGATAGGAATGTATCCAGCCATACAAGAAGGTTTTCATTCTCCTTCCCAGCCCAAATAGGATGGTACATCTTCCCCTACTAGGGAGCTAGTGTCCTCACTAGCACACCGGCTCCGCCACAACCTTGATACCATTTGTAATAGCCCAAGCACCATACCAAATATTTGTCTGCTTTAGTAGCCAGCATATCTTAGGCTTCTGACCTCATGGTTTTAAAATATGGCTAATAGGAAAGTATCCAAACCTCATATAAGGAGGCTTTCGTTCTCCCTTCTAACCAATATGGGATGTTACAAATGTCATGTCTTATAGTCCCTAATGTCGAACAGATGTGATTATTGTTTGATAATAGTTTTGTAACGATGTTAGATGTATTTGAACGCATTTTATCTTCATGTATAAAGTTTACTTATTATGAGTTTAATAAAACTAAACATCTATGGGTAACTCTAATTACCTTTCGTTAACTTCTTTGTATCATTTAGGTATGGTCTTCAAGTTTATGTTTTTACTTAAATATTTAAACTTGTTTAGCTTTATGTGCAGCATTCTTGCATGAGCTTCTTGAAAATCAAAACGGCCACGAAAATGATGCGAAATCCAGTGGGGTTGAAAGCTAACACATATAAGTAACTTTAAGAAGAAGATCATCCCATTGGATAAAAAATAAAGAGTTATGACTTTTTAAACACAAACTATATTCCTGCCAAAATTTCAGATATTAATTTTTGGAGGTCAAACGTTATCAGATGGGGTTGGTATTTAGACATCCTATTATTTTAAATCAATACCTCAAAATTCTATAAGGGTCGTATAGCCTCGTACGCGTCGTATAGGGGGGTCGTATAGCCCTATAGGGGTATAACCCCTCTGACAGCCCCCTGAATTTTTTCATCATAGTCAGTGTCGAAATTGTTCTATGCGTCGTATAACCTATATGTGTCGTATAGGGGGGTCGTATAGGGTTATATGGGGCGTATAGCTCTCTGACACCCCCCTGAATTTTTCTCGTTTTCAGTGCATTCGACCCTATACACCGGTATGGACCCATACGCGGGTATAGGGGGTGTCGATTATATGGTGGGTGTCTAAATATTAGGACCCAATCAGATTTGCATGAGACTACTTGACTTAGAAAGTATACTTATTAAACTTACTTTCACACATTAAATTCAACTTTTTGATATTTTATGACCAAAGTATGATCTGTTTAAGATGACCTTAACATTCTGCCAGATTTCAGTAAACTTATATATCTAAACCTTGTTCGCCAACAATCATGGTCCCCTCGTCGGACCAAAAATCTTTCAATAACATTCTATAAAGTTCCTTTTGACTAATATAATTACCCAAATCATAAACCACCGTCAAAACCCTATATAATCATCAATCTACGCAAAAAATATTGATTCTATCTTAAAACGCTTTAGAGACTCGTGATCCTTTGTTGTTAACGTATTTTGTTAAAGATGAGCTTATTTACATATCTTTTATATTACGATTTATTTAATTTCACGATTAATCATCAAGAATCATAACACGAATTACAACCACAAAAACAAAAACAGATAAAGAATCATTAAGACATAAAACTAGGGCTTACCATGAATTCGTCGAAACGAAACACCACACGAGTAGAACTCTGTGATATGTCTATGAACATGACTAAAACTAAAATGATTATGATGATGATCATAGTTCCGAAGATGATGAACTTAAAAACAAAGAGAATGAATCCAAATGAATGAACTTGAATTGTAGAACTTAGCGTTACTTGATGTTGAATCAAAAACACACTACTATGCTTAATTTCTTGGAAAACTCTTGAAGATCACTAGATGATGATGATGGTGGTCGATGTGAGCTAGATTACAAAGAATATAGTTATTGGCAACAATTTTACTTCTTTGACAGTTCATTTTAAAGTAGATGTTCAGATCTCGAATTTCAAATATAAGATTAACATGAATGGATGACTTCCGTAAGATTTGGAGTTGTATCTTTTTTTTTTGTTTTTACTGAAGTACTGAATGTATAGTATTATATTGTAACGTGCCGCGCGATGCGACGCGTGCGACACTTTTCATTATGGTACTCGTCTCTGGTTAGTTTTATATTTAAAAAACTGAATTCTTCTTTTAAGCATATTTAAACAAACATGGAAAAAATTATATATAATTAAAAATACAAGGGTCTAAGTGTAAAATAAGTTAAAGTTCCACCTTTTTAGTAACGTTAGAAAGACATAATTACCCTTGTTAAATAGATTTGGGTTGTACCTTGTGCTTAAAATTTACAAATCTCTTAACTTTGATCGGAATCCTTCTTTCGTGCATTATAATATAGTATAGATTATTTCAAAATGTATTGAACTGTGTTGGATATTTATTCTTTTAAATGTATTAGTTCTTTTGTTCTCTGAAAGTGATAGTGTGCTGGATTTTTGTTTGTTTATTGTGCTAGAATTTGCAAGTATTTTGTATTTCTGAATATGCCAGATTTTTGTGTTTTAAATGTCTGGATTGTGCTGGATTTTTGCCTTTAAAATATGCTGGATTTGACAAAAAAAAAAGAAATGTGCTGAATTTCATTTAATCTATGCTCCATATTGTTTCCCACGCTTTTAGGCAAACCACCCTCTTTTTTTTTGTGTCCTATTATTCACATTCAAAAGCATTACATACAATATAGCATGTGGTTCTTACCATTGTTTACATAGTAACACTAATGTAAGTTTACACTGAGAGATAAAAATAAAAAGGTAACTGCGCATATCAAAACTTTAACAATTGATTTTTTTAATATCAGAGATGTTGTAAAGCATATAAATTCATGATATTGATATTTTGGACTCATGATAGATAATGCTCACGATTACTAAATATATTAATTTAAAATTCCACAAGAATATTTTACCTCCTTCGTAACCTCCGTGATCGATTGATTTTTCATTGGGATCAACTCCGTCAACAATTTTAAAAATTTTTGGTAGAGTAGAACGTGAACCTTCATTATTTACAGGTTTTAATAATTATGTTTGAACCGGGAAAAAATATATCTATATCTTCGTATTTAAAATTATATGTAAAAGTTAGGTTATATGCTTTCTAAAACGAGTATTGTTATGGAATTATTTGGTCAATGTAAATTCTTAATTTTTACTGATGATAATATACAATCTCTACTAATAATACTTTTACTTTAGAATCATTGCATCTCAAATAGGGAACGATTTTCTATATCATTTTCTATTTCTTCATAAGCTCACACTTTACGTTAAACCAAAGGAAACCTATCACAGGCTAATTATCGAAAACTTGCAAATGAGATTTCAGCATGGCCAATCAATGACTCCCTATTGTGGAAGCAGATAGCGAACAACGAAAGAAGGGGTGTGGCTTTGGCTAGAGACCACCGCTCATCCCTATTATGTAATTATCGGTGAGCACGCAACTTCCAGCATTGGGAGATCGTATGCTCCTCCTCTTGATTATTGTTTAATTTGAGTTGATGCCGAGTTGCAAACATTGTTGGAAAACAGTCCAAAGTTAGCAAGACGTAGCTGATCGGGAATGATGAACCGACTCAAGGTGACAATAGTTTACTTTGTTGGCAGCACAAAAGCAAGATCGACTTGAGACGACCTGAAACTCAATACCACTTAGAAACCCTTCACCTTCTTAGCTAGCTAGTTTTATTTT
>JACCIY010001572.1:0-41515 GCA_025506505.1 Flaveria sonorensis | reverse complement strand
ATTTTTGTTTACTTGAATCTTGGAACCCTAGAGATTCTTCACATCATCCCTATGTCTACACAATCAACAAATCAAAAGCTTGAGTGGTGGTTGAGGATTTGGTTCAACAGATGTCCCCAATAAACAAATTTTGCGTCTCTTTTAGACAAACGCGTCTATCTCCTAAGGTACACATGAAAGAAGGTGTCCTGTACAAGAACGTGCAAACACGTAGAATGCAGGATATTCTTTAGAGTGTGTGTGAGTATCTAGTTTCTCAAGCACGTGTGGTTTTTTCAAGCAACTATAACAAGAACCACATGTCTTGTTTTTATACCCAATATCGAGAATGCGAAGAGCTAGTCATTTAATACATAAATTAACTCTATTTAATTTGTGAATTAGTTTTTATATTAATACACGTATTATTTTATATAATTATGAAGTAATATTTCATAATTTGAACAGACTTTTCGCTTCTTTGTAACGGAATCACATATCAGCCATTTGCAACTTGACTCGTATGGTCATAACGCAACCTCTAATGACATCATAGCAATGAGTCATAGTGACTTGTTATTGTTCTTTAACCACACACCTTATAACATCGATATCTTATCATTTTTGTTTCGTTTTAGACACGATTTGATTCGTTGTGATATTCTTACATAGAAGAATGCAAACTCACTAATAATAATTATTTAACAAACATAAATAATTATTAATATAAAACAAGTGAAAACCCATATTCCCAGATAAATATATAACATCTATTTCTTATTATTATCGACTATTACTTTTATTTTTCATAATCAAACTGTTTATTATGATAAACTATTTATTTTCAATATCATATAAACAAATATAACAATTCTATTTAATATGAAACGAATAAGGAATTTCATTGTGTTTAGAAAAGTTTATAATTTTATTAACGGTATGATTATTTTAAAAGTATATCAAACCATTTTACAAATATACAGGATCTTGTAAATCTTATAACTCATTTAAAGCTAAAATCCTTAAGTTACAAAATACACAAATTTATTGTCAATTACTCGAATTTTTTTACAAATTAATAAAAAATAAACATGATATAATCTTTATTTAGAAAAGTAGAATAAAATAAACAGAATACAAAAAAAAAATAACTCCACTCCACCCATTGAGGACCTGTCTCCTCTGTCATTGTTTGCCCATAGAGATGCCTCGGTCACACACGCCTATCATTGGCGGAGGATCATAGGGCGGGTGGGGCCACCGACCCCCCTATTTTTTCGTCAGTAGTGTTAAGTTTTAGTCCGATAGTGTAAATTTTTGGCATGATAGAGTAAATTTTTATATAAATATCGAGTTCGCCTCCTTTAAAAAATTAATTTTTATATAATTATGAATTAATATTTCATAATTTGAACAGACATTTCGCTTCTTTATAGCGGAATCACATATCAGCCATTTGCAACTTGACTCGTATGGTCGTACCGCAACCTCTAATGACATCATAGCAAAGGATTCATAGTGACTTGTATTGTTTCTTTAACCACACACCATATAGCACCGATATCTCATTCATTTTAGTTTCGTTTTAGACACGATTTGATTCGTTGTGATATTCTTACATAGAAGAATGCAAACTCACTAATAAATAATTATTTAACAAACATAAATAATATTATATACAACAAGTGAAAACCCATATTTCCGATAAATATCCAACATCTATTTCTTATTATTATCATCGACTATTACTTTTATTTTTCATAATCAAACTGTTTATTATGATAAACTATTTAATTTTCAATATCATATAAACAAATATAACAAATTTCTATTACTATTATTCCTCTATGTCGGTGGACATAGAGGATTTTTAGATTTTTTTTGTATATTATATATTATATATAGCAAAATGAGACATGGAAGAACATCTAGCTTACTGGCTTGCGAGCTCTTTCACTATACATAAGACCCGGGTTCGAGTCTAACATTCACTATACTTTGCATGCTTTCTTAATTAACCCTATTTTGGTTTCTCATATAAATAATAGTAGTTCAAATTATATCTATCTTAAAAAACGTTATTATATAATACTACGTGTTTCTTTTTATGTGTAAATTTTGTTTGAACGAGTTGGATCAAATATTATAATTTTTTTCGTTGGTATAAATTCGAAATACTCTATGTTTTGATGTAAATTTGCTAGGAAATGTGTTAGAGCGAATGTAATCTATGTTTTATCATGCCGCCTATGGCTTCCCCGCACTTGCTTATTTTGATGTACGTTTTGAGTTGTTCTACGTTCATTCGATGGTACTAATTCGTTTTACTCCATGTTTTACGTAAATTTAGTTCGGAAGCAAGTTAGTCGATTATATTTTATATTTGATCATGACACCTACGCTCGCCGCCGCAGCAACGTGCAGCGAGTTAAATAACTAGTTCTATTTTAATATGAAATGAATAAGGAATTTCATTGTGTTTAAAAAAGTTTATAACTTTATTACCGTTATGATTATTTTAAAAGTATATCAAACCATTTTACAAATATACAAGATCTTGTAAATCTTATAAAAGTTAAAATCCTTAAAGTTACAAAATATACAAATTATTGTTAATATACTCCAATTTTTTTACAAATAAATAAAAAAAATTAACATGATATAATCTTTATTTAGAAAAGTAAAAAATAAAATAAACAGAATACAAAAAATAAAAATAACTCCCACTCCACAATTGAGGACCCCTCTCCTCCGTCATTGTTTGCCCATAGAGATGCCTCGGTCACACACGCCTATCATTGGCGGAGGATCATAGGGGCGAGTGGGGCCACCGACCCCACTCTTTTTCGTCAATAGTGTTAAGTTTTAGTCCAATAGTGTAAATTTTTGGCACGATAGAGTAAATTTTTATATAAATATCGAGTTCGTCTCCCTTAAAAAAATTTATTCCCTCCCCCCCCCCCCCTCCTATGGAGGTGTTTAAGTTCTGCACTGGCGCCTATGTATGTGTTTGCATTCATTTTGTTTATGAAAAGATGAATTGTGGCATTATTTTATTTAACTACATATAAATAAAATAAAGTTATATTTTTTAGAGTGGTAGGTGCGTAGGACCTGAACACCTTAGTATCGATCAAGTTGATTGGTGAACAAAGCCACAAGCGATGCAGGTAGTCCCAATCGGTAAATGCATGGGTACTAGAGCCCGAGGAAGAAGTCGCAAGACTACACCAGTTTGTGATTGTTCAAGTGATATAGGTAATACAGGCAGTCTTGATCGGTGCCCTCTTTGGGTTCATTGGGAAAAAGTACATGACATATTACGATTAGTTGATAGTTTTGAATGTTTTTTTATTAGTTGTTTATAAATTGTGATGGTTGTGTTATTTTCAAAAAAAATTGGTTTATAAGTGTTCCACGAACCCCATTATGGATTTTATCTGAGAAGCTGTTACACCGTAAATATCACCTTTAATCCTGTATTGTCATTTAGGATAGTTTCGTATATAGGGTTCACGAAACACCCATAAACCAAAATTTTGAAAATCACACCAAAAACCACCACATGTTTGCAAATATAAACAAATAAAAAAGAATCAATTTTAGGTAGCACCTTCCACCTCCACCTCCCTTAGGTAAGTAACTAAAGTAAAGTTAGCGGATGTTTGGCAATTTCTGAATGATTAAATACTGAACAAATAAGAAGTCTGAACCATTAAGTGTTGAACCATTAAAAGCTAGTATATCACTTAACTATTCAAAGGCAAATGTCTGACCAATTCAGATAAGAGGTCTTAACCATTCAACATTAGACCTTTTAACCATTCAGCATTAGACCTCTTAACCATTTAGCATTATATAATGCTTAACTATTTAGAGGCAAATGTCTGAACCATTCAGACATTTGCTCGCGAACAAACAGTCTGAACCATTAAATGCTGAACCATTCAGACATCTGAACTATTAAGAGGCTGATTCAGATACTACTAAACAACTCCTTAGTTCAATGAAGAAATGGGTTATATGTGGATGTTTCTATAACGACTGACTGAAACATAATTTCTGATGTTATGGTATTGTGTGTTCAACATGATCCAATCGATCTATGCTTTTCAACATTATATGAGGGTTCCTTTAAATCTCGTATAACGTATATTATACCATTTGTCGACTATACGTATTTTCATCCAACACGATCCAATCGATCTATGCTTTTCAACATCATTTGTCTGACTTCTAAACTTCCAAGGATTACCATTTAAAAACCATTGCTTTCTTGTTTGCAGTTCAAACTTTCTATGAAATGCCGAGGTTATTCAACCTCTATCCTACAACGTACAACGTGAGATTCCAAGCTAAAGAATCTTGCCAAAAGGAGGTAAATGGAAGATGTGCTGAGGCCTTATGACTCGGTGAGACAAGTGATCGACACAACATAACCATCTTTGGAAGGACAAAAGTCTCATGGGGTGTCTTTTAGATTCTACATATATGAGTGAAAGTGGGTTCAAGGATACTTAATGAAGACGGTCTTTCAACTTAATTAACTAAGCGGATATATGCAAAGCAAAGCTTCATATGCCTAGATAATACGCACGTGTAATCAAAAGATTTGGTGTCTTATTGTTCTTTTCCAAACTTTATTCTCACATATCCCCTCATCACCCGTTAAGGTGTGGTTTGGGACATAAATTGCTAAACTTTAATGATTTCATATTTTTGGAAATCACTTACCCAGTTATCATCTTTTTGTTTTTAATATATTCATATATACATGCATTCCATACATCTTTTTGACATTTAATGTTTCTATGTACATTGTATACAACTATACATAGTGGGTATTCTTTTTAATTAGAACAACCGGAATGGTAAGAACTCAGAGAAAAACACATTGACTTTTGCATTGGTTATAATATAAATCGAATAAAATACATATAAATTACAACTTGTTTTTTTTTAATTCAGAATATTAATACTTTTTTTTTTATCCAAACACACACACATATAAGTGCATATTTTTATACTTTTCTAAAAGAAGTTCGAACGTAATTACAAAATCAAAGAAAGATCAATAAGAAATAACCCTACAAGAATCTGGGCAAACAACGACGGCATATATAACGACGACATGCGTCGTCTGTATTGGCTGGGATATAACAACGACATATCGTTGCATGGCTTTGTAGGGTGTTTTGACCAAAACCTTGTGGAGGGTTAACTTGATGCCTTTTCTCCGGACTCCGTATTTTAGCTCGATATGTTTTCGCTACAAGTTTTTAAGTTTTTTTAAATAATTTCTTTTATTACCAATAATTATGAAAAAAATACCCTAATATGTATATGAGATTTACTAACGACATGTCATCGGTATAAGATGAAAATACTATTTTTCTCTTTTTCTTTTATTTCGTATAAAGAACCAAATATTTTAATATTGTATATTTAAATTTTATTAATTACATAAAAGTTCTTTTAATAGTTAATAACCTTGTGGGACAACATGTGTAGCGACGTCATGTCGTTGCAACAAGTTAACAACAACCATCGATGAACCAGATACCGATGACCTTTGTGCTCTTTTGCAACGAGGCTATGCCGGACAGTGTTTGTAGCAACGACAAGTCATCGTTATAGGCTTTCCAGACCTTTAGCCAAAACTTGTTTTCGGTATGAGTCTTGAAAAAGTCGTTATAGGCTCCCTTTGTTGTGGTGTAAATAAACCATTGGTTTTCAATTTTAATTATATACACGCTTATAAGATTCTTAGTCCTCAACATATACTATTAGTTCTATAAATAACACCAATGTATACATACATGTGTGTTTACATGTGCCAAATCTATTTGTAAAGACAAATAGACCATCAAATTAATTGTAGCGTATACATTTTGATAGGTCAAACGAAATTCAATTAGTTTGTTGGTTGACTAAACAGGTGCTATGTCAGCAACATGATGCCAGATCGGACAATACGACATGTGACATGGTCAATGTGTGGTTCGGAGACATTGTAGGAGAACAAACACTATGTACGGACATTATTCATGCAACATTATAAAACCAACCAACCTATGTTTCTTTCACCAATCTAACGTACCTTTGCTCCACCTTACTCGTCTGTCTCTTTCTCTCTCATTAATTTCCTTACAACACTCCTATTTTATCTCGTTAACTTAACAACAATTTTATGTTATTTCTATATTTGTTTTTGTCGTTTTTATTTTGAATCTGATCATATTTCTCATGAGTTTTGGATGGTTTCAGACGTTTAATTACTTGGAGCATACATAACAAGGTTTCCGATCAGAAGCTTTTGGTTTCGATCCAATCTTCATATCGCGTATATATAATACAATATTCTTGTATTAGCATCGTCTTGTTCGCGATAATCGGGAAGAATGTTGCATGACGTGGTACATCCGCCCGACCAACAACCTCCCTCGGTATATATATAATTTGTTTTCTTTGATTTGTTACTAGTCTTGAAACTAGATATTTAGGTTAGAGGAGATTTCATCACACTTGGACGTTTATAACTTGTCGTCTAGTGGCACGTCGACGTCTACAAAAAGAACAACTTCCCCGCATGCCTAAATTCAATCATTTTACCAAACAAATTAAAAACATGTCGTTGTCTACGTAGTAATCCATCCCCAATTAATATTGTTTCTTTTGGTACCCATATCGCTATCACAATTGACAGTGATGTTAGGTATATATATATCTGTTAATGTATTAAAGATGATATGTGATAAGTAATTAATCTGCACACATGTATAAGTAATCACACATGATTAGAGTTATGGTACACAATTTGGAACATTAAAAATCGTTACAATGTTTATGATATGTTAATGTTTATTAAAAATTGCGTTGATAGTTTTTGTTTTGTGATATTAGGAACAAGTCTCCAGCCCTTTAAGTGCTCAAATCTTGGAGTTTTGTGAATCAGATTTATTCCAAGAAACCATACAAAACTCGGATGTTGCTTCTGCGTCTAATTGTTGTTACGAAGAACAATCTTCTTATGTCAAAAGTATATCTTTCCCTCCTGATATGATAAAATACCCGATGTCAGCAACCACTGTGGACAATGGTAGCGACAATTATGCCACCTTGTTTGAAGAAAAGAATATCGAAAATGAGATTTCTGCCCCTCAAGATCTCGCAAACCTGCCTGAATACCCTTTTAGTCATCAAGATCAATTCGACCTCTCTCTACTCGATAACCAGATTCAACTTGGGACAGATATTCGTATGCTGCCGTACCCTCATCCAAATGATCAAGCCGATGTGGTGTCCACGATGGCACCCATGGTTGCATGTGAAAACGAGTGCCTGTCACCTTCCAAGTGCATGCGCTTGAACAATCCTTCGTCCCCTAACCATTGTTTCCTTGATTATTCCTACCTCTCGTCATCCAGGAACTCAAACTCCATGTTACCGATTGAAAGTTGTGGGATTTTTAATGGGAATTTGTCGTTTGCAAACGAAATTCAAGCTCATGAACTAGATTTCCAAGGTGATAGTGGTGGCATCTTCTTCCTGGATCCCCTCCTCCGCCCTTACAATTCAAATGAACTCCAGGTAATTGATTAATCAATCTTTTTTCTAAACACGAGAATCCATTACTACCAAAGGGATAAGCTAAAACACAGCTTAAGACATAAATACACTTAGTAGTGAAATTAAGCTAGCCAGCTTAGCTTACGCTGGACATATGACCTTCAAAGGGTTTAAAGACAGAAATCCAGTAAAATTGAATTTGAACATGAGTCCTTCTACCCCACCCTTTCAAGATTCTATTTAGATCTTGTCTAACCTTTTGTTGTTGATTTGCTTTAAATTAAAGGCACTTAGTAATGAAAGCCAACATCTTGTTAACAATGGTGGTGGAAGTTGCAATCATCCATTAGCACCTCCAGAAATCACAAGTTTGGAATCAGAAAGCTTCAGGGTCGCGAACAAACTAACCAGCGAAGAACGAAAAGAAAAGATCCATCGATACATGAAGAAACGTAATGAAAGAAACTTCAGCAAGAAGATTAAGGTATAAAATCCCAATCACTTTTCACCTTTATACAATCTTCTAATCGCAATATTTCTTACAGTATGCTTGCCGAAAAACCCTAGCAGACAGCAGGCCTCGGGTGAGAGGACGATTTGCCAAGAACGATGAATTCGGAGAACACCACAGAAACACCTGCAACACCCATGAAGAAGACACTGATGAAGATGTAAAATATATGCATGTAAGAACAAAGAATGCAGCTTTGTTACCAATTAAAGATTAAATTAGGTTAAATCATGTTTTAACATTCAATTACTACAACTATTTGTATGTTAGATGAACATGAAGGTGATGGTGAAGGAAGAAGATAAGTTGGATTCATCGGATATATTTGCACATATTAGTGGCTTGAATTCATTCAGATGCAACTACCCAATCCAATCATGGATTTAATCAAACGGAGTACAGTTTTGCATATGTGTTGAAATATAGGATGTGTATGTATATATGTAGCTATATATGTAATAATGGGGTAAAAAATTGTTAGAAATTCGTATTGGCAATTTTGTATATAATGCGTCGTTGTCGATAATAATCATTTTGGAAGCATACCTATAAGTTTGTATAATTATATGTTCCAGCTTGTCAATAAAAACGTGTCATTTCTTTTTATTATTTTACATATTTGACTTGATTTAAGGGTTTTCTTGTTTAAAAATTAAACAAGGTTTTGTTCAACTGATTATTTCAATCTTGATATAAAGTTCAGCATTTTATAAATACATTAGGTTACAAACTCATGTGATACACAAGTTCAATAAAAACATTAAATTAAAGAGTTTTTAACTAAAACGTAAGAATTATAAAATAGCTTTTTAAGATAAAATAACATTGAAATTAATGATGTAAGTAATAAATCTAAATAATAAAGCAACAATATTAAAAAAGAAAAAAAATTATTATAATTCATAAATTTCTAATGACCTTTTTATATAATATTTTTGTAAGCTTATTATCTCTATCTAATATTAATAGTTCTAGTCGTTTAAATATCAAATCCTACATAATATAGCATACATGTTAAAGCATCTAGCCACATCACATGTATATTGTACAAAATAATTTGTTATAATAAGTATATTTTTGGTTGGTAATTTAAAATTTAAGATTAAGATCAGGCATTAACTAATGGTTATATGTTTTGGAATAACTGTAACTCCCCGAACCTTGATATAATGATTGTAAACATAAAGAATATGTGATATGTGTTATAATTATTTTTAAACGAGTAATGAACGAGTAAGATGTCTATTTAAAAGATGAGATATGTTGACAAATGTTTATTATTTTAGGAGACTGTATAATAATAATAAAATATATGATATTCAACCCTACTACGTTTAATAAAACTTAAGTTAACTCGTAGAGAAAAATGAGTTCATCCTAACAACTTTTTAAAATCATATAAAACAATATATTTTCAAAGTTGTGGGGATATAAAAAGGATGAAGCTACTCAAACACTATGTATCAAATTTAGTGTTGAATGTTACTGTTATACCAAAATTGAATCTATCTTCTGAAAGATATCATCTGTCACACCCCAACCTTAACGGCGGAAACGTCGAGATGTGAGGGTTAAGATTGTTCATGCCACACAACGCTATTTCAAAGTGCCAATATTATTAATTTTCCATGGTTCATAACATACATTGAGAATAAAACATAAGATTTAAACAATCATAACTACAAAAGATTCCCTAGCGTCATGTGACAATATAAGTCATTTTATCATTCTAGGTCCAATCCTAGATGTGATCAAGTTTTAAGAGCACTTAAGCGGTAACAAGTCCTGAAATATGTTAAAAATAAAAAGGTCAACATAATGTTGGTGAGTTTTCCATAGTTTTCATACATAAATATATATAAAAGATGGCAACTCATGTCGTAGGTTATTGAATAAAGTAACTAGAGATGGATGAACAAATGTAACAATCAAACCTTGACAGATTACAAGATTACAAGATTAAACGATTAGCTAAGTGTACTTGGATT
Organism: Flaveria sonorensis; assembly: GCA_025506505.1. Lineage (NCBI taxonomy): Eukaryota > Viridiplantae > Streptophyta > Magnoliopsida > Asterales > Asteraceae > Flaveria > Flaveria sonorensis. Next base: position 31,468 of record JACCIY010001572.1, on the reverse strand, counting down.
AACCAAGTAGGCTTGTCAGGCCCATAGATCTATGGCGTCGCCAGGCTAGCAATAGTTAATGATTGTACATATAATAGTCATCACATGGTAATTACTAAAGTTCAACTATCCACGACAAATAAGATGAATTACCCAAGTGTTTACAAGATTCAAACGAGTTTACAAGTGCAATTATCATAAAGTTAATATGTTTCACCCAAAGTGTGAAAATATATAAAAGTGGTATGAAAAAACTCACATGGATTATAAGGATAAACAAATAAGAAAATCTTGTATTAAACGCCGAAGATTGGTTAAAGTTCAACCTAAATGAACGACGTATTACATCAATAACGATTATTATAAAGTTAACGATTCATGGTTATTCACGGTTTAAATTGGTGCATTTGAATGACAATGATATTATTTGTATATCATTTAACCATGATTTTAAATTAAAAGATAAATACCATTTATAATTGATTTAATGTATAAATTTTAAATAAGGATTTTAGTGCGTAAAACCATTTATAAAAGCTAAACTTTCTTTATCAAAGTATTATCATTTGCTATTTAAAATAGTAAATTTGTGGATTTACATGATCAAAATAATTCTTTTAAACCCAAATGATGTGCATTTATATATTTATCTTCTTTTAAATATATAATTAGATTTGTAAATATATTTTATTAAATTTAAATTCTTGGAAAAATAAGGGAGATTTATTACAATTTAAAAATAATAACAATTTGTATTTTGTAGCAATTTATAATTTTTAAAATATAAGATTAAGGAGTTATTAATTGAATTTCTAAAACAATTTAATAGAAATTAATTTTATTTAATTTCTGATTAAAATGATTTTTTTTTACTAGAAACAACATTTAAATATTTTCTGTAAAAAGAAAACTAGTAAAAAAAACCTTTTAAAAAATATATGGCAGGGGCCCGGGTCGAACCCGGGACCTCCTGCCCAACAGTTATGATTAAACCAATTGGGCTGAGCCATGTTTGGTGTTAAGTTTTAGAAAACAATCTTTAAAAATCTTTTTCAGTAAAATTCTCAAATTCATTCGAAACCCTAGATTCTCAATCGATTCAATTGAACATGAATCCGTTGTTTAAACTCAAATTAATCATGGGGATTTTGTACATCACCTCAAATCGATGATATTTATGTACTCAATTACCTGGTTTGATTGTGGACTCGAGGAATACGAACTATCTTTAATATCGCGAATGTTGTCGGATCCAATGGTGATGTGTGTGTGTGTTTTGGGAAATTAAGCTTATAGAGAGCTGGAAAGGGTGATTGCGACCTTTGCCCTCTGTTAAATAGTTCCAATATGTTCGGTTTCATGTTCATCGAGCTCGATTTCTATTCGGGGGTTACGGGTGGATTTTGATCGGGTTTAAGGTCGTTTCAATTGTAATTAATCATGCCAATAACTTTGATATGTTTAGATGAACGTTCATAGATGTTTAATTGCATTACAGATACCATTTAAGTGTAGAAACCAAATTGTGTTTAAGACGAGGTTCGGTTTCGAGTTCAAATCCGCATTTACAATCGAATTGATCCCATTCCCGAGTTCGAACCTGGTGTACAAGTGTAAAGGAAGGATTTATTGGATTTTAAACTAGTGGAATAGATGGTTTGAGGTTGGTCGGAGCTCCGCCGGCCGATCACCGGGAAAACGGGAATGGGGTTTGGGTTTTGAAGCTTTTACACCTTTGGTCCCTGTGGTTTGAGGTTTATCATTTTAAACCAAAGTTAATGTGAAATGAAATTACATTTTAGTCCTTGTGGTTTTAAATGTTGTTATTTTATGCCAACAATTTAATTACAAGTTTCCTTAATTTATAAATAAATAGATTTTTATTTCATACAACTATTTTATTTATTTGATAAGAATTAATATTATTATCATTATTATTATTACTACTTATTTACTTAATAACAAAAAAAAAATTTAATTAACAATTAAGGTCAAGATAAAATGATTTACAAATAGGCCCTCGTATTTGTGTTAATGATTTAAACAAGCACTTACAAGGGTTAACGGAGTTGACAAACGTTTAACGAAACTACGAAATGTCACAGTCTCCCCAACTTCAATAAATTTCGTCCCGAAATTTAATTTCAAGGAATCTTATGATAAAAGGTGAGGATACTTGAATTTCATTTGATCTTCACGTTCCCATGCAAATTCTTAGGGCGCGTTTAGAATTCCAACGAACTGTGATTGGTGTTCGGTTATGGGTGAGTTACTTAGGACAGCATGCGTGCATTTTGAACTCCTCCAGTAGGATGCGAAAGTTATTATTGACAAGATAAATTTTGAGGTTTGACACAAAAATGTTGGATAAACCGTGCAGAGTTCTTAGGACAGTTTTAAGCTTATAGGCCACTTTTTTAATACGCTTAAGCATTTTAAATGAACTTACAAAATGAGATGACATCATGATGCTCCTGGAAAGGCCTGTAATTGTATGAAAGTTTGATCAACGGAAATTGAGAATCCCAAGAGTTACTAAATAAAATGACACAAGTTCAATGCATATCTTGAAAGGTTGTAACGTTCTTTCAGCTTCAGTTTGCAAATGATGAATCGTACCAAGATTGTCTCGTGTTTTCGAAGACGATTTAAAGATTCGGCTAGAACTAAAGATGAGTAGACCATCCCGATCAAAGATTTTTAAAACACACCACAGTGGCTGACTCCTTCGTCGATGTAGATACGAGTAAATTTCTTGACCCGATATTTCTCAAGAATCGATAAGAATTTCACCGGTTTAGTCATTCATTCAACGATGAACCAATTGTTATTATGATGACTAGAAATAAGAGGCAAAATGGTGATGAACTTCATCGATGGATGTTTTCCGTCTACACACAGAAACTTCAAGTTAACCAAAGGTTTCAAAGGGATGCTGATGTTTGGCTTTGACTTTTAAGAGGTGAGGTACTTGGACACATACCAAGCTATGCCTTCTTTTCCTTCATGCCAACCCACGAATACAAATCGCAAAAATTCATGAACCTTTTGACCCGCATCGGGATGGATGTAATAACGAGTCTTGTAAGTCGCAACCATGATAGAGATTTAGAGATTTACAAGATTAGGAATTCAAAGATGATCCAAGAAGTGACGTAAATGATGAGAACTGCATTCTTAATTATGGTTAAAAGATGAAACCAAAAATGTCGTTCATGGTCGGGATAAAAATTTGAATAATTCGAGATATCGTCGATAGAAACAATCACAATTAATTTTCAAGTACGGCTTGTACACGCGGTTCATCAAACCCATGAACACAGCCGAAATAAAGGTATAACCAGAAAGGCATAACATAAATTTTCAATGACTTTATCTTATACGAAAGATTGTTTTAGGAGTGTTATCATTGTGCAATTAAGTTTTGATGATAACCCGAAAGAATATCGATAAGTAATAAAAGGTTCCATAAAGCTAGATCAAATCAAAACATAAAGACGTGAGAAAAGAAAAAAAAAATCAATTAAGATTTAAACGTTCCAGACTTGGAACTAAGATTAATCTAAAGTGGCAAGGACCTCTTTTGAGTTCAGGAATCATGCTTTGACTCGATAGGTTGGAATACCATCGCTGATAATTCAGGTAGCGGTATTCACCCTTCAAGTTACTACATGTTTCTTGTTAATAGAAATCTTAAGACCTTAGTAAATTTGAAATCAAGGAATAGGAATAGTCACCAAGGTGTGGATATCACTCCTAGCTTGGTGGTGTAGTTCTCAAAACATGATTCTTAGCTACCAAAATGAGAGCTTGATCCTAACTCATTGTTAAGGATCCACAGGAATAAGATGAGGTAGATTACCATTAAGGTAAGAAAAATCACTCCTATCTTAACGGTGCAATTTTATAGAAACAAAATATAGCAAAATGAATTCACTCCTAGATGGGTGAAATTATCATCAAGGTATGGAATTCATTCCTATCTTGATGATTGAATTTCATAATAATAAGAAAAACAATCGAGTATTGAAATTTGTCACCAAAGTACAAGATTCACTCCTACTTTAGTGAGGTAATTTCATTTAGGAAAATACAAATCCATGAGATTTAGATGAGTGAAATTATCATCAAGGTATGGAATTCACTCCTATCTTGATGATTGAATTTCATAATAATAAGAAAAACAATCGAGAATTGAAATTTGCCACCAAAGTACGGGATTCACCCCTATTTTGGTGAGGTAATTTCATTTGGGAAAATACAAATTCATAAGACAAAAGAAGGAAATGGTCATCAAGGTAGGAATTTTACTTCTGTCTTGATGATGAAATTGCATAAGAATAATAATAGCAAATGGGAAGTCATCACCAAAGTAAGGGAGTCACCCCCGTTGTGATGAGATAGTTTCCTTTAGGAGATACGAGTGTCCTTAATCATTAATTGACTTGCAACCTCTTGCATTTCCTACGGTGCAAAACGGTTAAAAGATTTTATCACACAATATTATTACAAAGCTCGACTTAGCAAACGAAAAGAAAAAAAATCGGCTAGAAACTCAGAAAACTTCAAATTACTTCAATGTAACATTAACAAGAGGCAAATTATGCTTACCAGGATTAAGGTTACAGTGCGGAATCAATTGTGATAGGTTTTCAAAGCTTAAATGGTTTAAATCTAGAAAACAAAATCAATGACAAAAACGATTCAAAACAACAATGAGATGCTCCAAATGTAAAGTTTGTTTCGCAAACCAAAGGGAATACATTGACTTCTCAAAGTGTTAGGTCAACCACAACCTTATTGAAAACACGCGTACCTATAAACGGACACTCACCTCATGAGTTCCTAGGTAAGGTAAGCACACCCTTGGTCGAATTGGACCAATATGGATACCTTGCCTTGACAAACCATCCCGAGATACAGGTATCCCACTTTTGCAGTATTGCATGAATTCAGTTATGGGACACACTTTAAGGAGATTTGAAAACCATAAGTAACAATTTAAAATATTGAAAACCCTTCGATTTAGGCACACTATGCCTTTAAATATATATTAAGATTTATGTAAGCATTGATCAAAGTATAGAGATAGTCACATAAGGCACATAACGTATAATAATGTTTAAACATAGGAATTGAGAAGTAAAACGAGTTCAATAATAACGAGAACATTCTATAAGATAGAAATAAAGAAAATATTAGAATTTGGTAATAAACTAGTTCAAGAAATCAAGGATTTTTGATATTTTTAAATATAAACCGGATGGTTCCATTTGGTACCACATAGCCAATAGGAACATGGACACGTTGAGGTGACTTAACCCCAACTACCTTGAGGGAGATGTGTATGTTGACCACAATTTAGCACTCATCCCGGAAATCCCCAGGTAAGCATAACAGGTCTCGCAATGAGATTTATACGAAATGCTTGCCTTGGCGCGAGGCCTTTTGCCAGGAAATCCAGAATACAGGTGGTTATGTGTCACACACTTCCCTATAGGCTACTAGAATTAAAACCTCGATGGGATTTTCAAGATTTAGACCTATCGTCTAAGGAATTTTTCCATTCGGTAAGATACGTAGATTTCCACACGTAGTCGAGGATAAGATTTAGAAAAGATTAGACGCGGTAAAATGTAAAGGCATAAGAAGAGGTTTAGGAAGTTGGGGTAAACAAGGTCTAAGGCATATTCCTAAGGCACTATTTTCTACATATAATCAAATAGCACATAAGGGAGTGATCAGGCAACATGTAACAACATGTAATAGGCATATAAGCATGTTTACAAGATTATAACCAATGTCATGTAAAAGGGTCCCTAGTTTAACCATAGTCTAGGCCACCATTTCTAATAACCTAAATCCCTATAGTTATGGGCTCTGATACCAATCTGTCACACCCCAACCTTAACGGCGGAAACGTCCAGATGTGAGGGTTAAGATTGTCCATGCCACACAACGCTATTTCAAAGTGCCAATATTATTAATTTTTCAAGGTTCATAACATACATTAAGAATAAAACATAAGATTCAAACAATCATAACTACAAAAGATTCCCTAGCGTCATGTGACAATATAAGTCATTTTATCATTCTAGGTCCAATCCTAGATGTGATCAAGTCTTCAAGAGCACTTAAGCGGTAACAAGTCCTGAAACATATTAAAAATAAAAAGGTCAACATAATGTTGGTGAGTTTTCCATAGTTTTCATACATAAATATATATAAAAGATGGCAATTCATGTCGTAGGTTATTGAATAAAGTAACTAGGGATGGATGAACAAATGTAACAATCAAACCTTGACAGATTACAAGATTATAAGATTAAACGATTAGCTAAGTGTACTTGGATTAACCAAGTAGGCTTGTCAGGCCCATAGATCTATGACGTCGCCAGGTTAGCAATAGTTAATGATTGTACATATAATAGTCATTACATGGTAATTACTAAAGTTCAACTATCCACGACAAATAAGATGAATTACCCAAGTGTTTACAAGATTCAAACGAGTTTACAAGTGCAATTATCATAAAGTTAACATGTTTCACTCCAAAGTATGAAAATATATAAAAGGGGTATGAAAAAACTCACCTGGATTATAAGGATAAACAAATAAGAAAATCTTGTATTAAACGCCGAAGATTGGTTAAAGTTCAACCTAAATGAACGACGTATTACATCAATAATGATTATTATAAAGTTAACGATTCATGGTTATTCACGGTTTAAATTGGTGCATTTGAATGACAATGATATTATTTGTAAATCATTTAACCATGATTTTAAATTAAAAGATAGATACCATTTATAATTGATTTAATGTATAAATTTTAAATAAGGATTTTAGTGCGTAAAACCATTTATAAAAACTAAACTTTCTTTATCAAAGTATTATCATTTACTATTTAAAATAGTAAATTTGTGGATTTACATGTTCAAAATAATTCTTTTAAACCCAAAAGATGTGCATTTATATATTTATCTTCTTTTAAATATATAATTAGATTTGTAAATATATTTTATTAAATTTAAATTCTTGAAAAAATAAGGGAGATTTATTACAATTTAAAAATAATAACAATTTGTATTTTGTAGCAATTTATAATTTTTAAAATATAAGATTAAGGAGTTATTAATTGAATTTCTAAAACAATTTAATAGAAATTAATTTTATTTAATTTCTGATTAAAATGATTTTTTTTACTAGAAACAACATTTAAATATTTTCTGTAAAAAGAAAACTAGTAAAAAAAAACCTTTTTAAAAAATATATGGCAGGGGCCCGAGTCGAACCCGGGACCTCCTGCCCAACAGTTATGATTAAACCAATTGGGCTGAGCCCTGTTTGGTGTCAAGTTTTAGAAAACAATCTTTAAAAACCTTTTTCAGTAAAATTCCCAAATTCATTCGAAACCCTAGATTCTCAATCGATTCAATTGAACATGAATCCATTGTTTAAACTCAAATTAATCATGGGGCATTTGTTCATCACCTCAAATCGATGATATTTATGTAATCAATTACCTGGTTTGATTGTGGACTCGAGGAATACGAACTATCTTTAATATCGCGAATGTTGTCGGATCCAATGGTGATGTGTGTGTTTTGGGAAATTAAGCTTATAGAGAGCTGGAAAGGGGTGATTGCGACCTTTGCCCTTTGTTAAATAGTTCCAATATGTTCGGTTTCAAGTTCATCGAGCTCGATTTCTATTTGGGGTTACGGGTGGATTTTGATCGGGTTTAAGGCCGTTTCAATTGTAATTAATCATGCCAATAACTTTGATATGTTTAGATGAACGTTCATAGATGTTTAATTGCATTACAGATACCATTTAAGTGTAGAAACCGAATTGTGTTTAAGACGAGGTTCGGTTTCGAGTTCAAATCCGCATTTACAATCGAATTGATCCCATTCCCGAGTTCGAACCTGGTGTACAAGTGTAAAGGAAGGATTTATTGGATTTTAAACTAGTGGAATAGATGGTTTGAGGTTGGTCGGAGCTCCGCCGGCCGATCACCGGGAAAACGGGAATGGGGGTTTGGGTTTTGAAGCTTTTACACCTTTGGTCCCTGTGGTTTGAGGTTTATCATTTTAAACCAAAGTTAATGTGAAATGAAATTACAGTTTAGTCCTTGTGGTTTTAAATGTTGTTATTTTATGCCAACAATTTAATTACAAGTTTCCTTAATTTATAAATAAATAGATTTTTATTTCATACAACTATTTTATTTATTTGATAAGACTTATTATTATTATCATTATTATTATTATTTTCTTATTTACTTAATAACAAAAAAAATTTAATTAACAATTAAGGTCAAGATAAAATGATTTACAAATAAGCCCTCGTATTTGTGTTAATGATTTAAACAAGCACTTACAAGGGTTAACGGAGTTGACAAACGTTTAACGAAACTACGAAATGTCACATCATCCACCTGATCAAGTATGAGTCAATATTTTGCCTATCTGCTGATTACCTGAAGATCTACTGATTTACTACTTTTATTAACAAAAGTGCCAGTGCTGAAGAGTAATGGTGACAACATTACACTGCAATTGTTGATCTTTTGTGTTGTTGATCATTTGTTCTGCTGATTTCTTCTCAATGTTATACAATGTTTTGTAACCAATTATATTACATATTCATGGTATACCATAGTGTGTAGATCAATGGCTGAAACATGCCATTGATCCTAAATCTATACATATTCGTGGTATACCATAGTGTGTAGATCAATGGCTGAAACATGCCATTTATTCTAAATCTATAATAGATGGTCAAGGTTTGTTTTAAAGTTTAGCTTTCACAATATAAATACCTCACACTTATATAGTCTAGAGGTTAGCTACTTTGCCTACTTGTTTTCTTGTTATTGCCTTTTATAATTAGTGAACATAATCAAGTGAGTATTTTGAAAGAAATTCTTGTTGTTTTCATTCGAGTATTAACATGTGTTTGTTAGTAAGCAGTTAGTGAAGATTTCGCGTTTTCTAACAGTTGATCTTAAGAAAAGTCTTCTTTGTTCCGATCCAATCAATTTGTTTGAAACTTTTTTTTAACAAATCACTTGTTTCTCTTTTGATCATTCTCTCAAACACTCAAAACTTCTCTTAAAATGACTGTTGTTACCATGCCAACCAAGCATGATTTGGAAAATAGAATTCAAACCAAACCTCCAATGTTCACCCCGAATGATTATGATACATGGAAGATTTCTTAAGAAATTAGGATCTGAAACTCTAGATGTAATATATATATATGGACCATATGTTACAATGGTTTAAGTTGCTGGTGAAGGAGGTAGGATGATTCCAAAAGATCCCACTAAGTGTTTTGATGAAGATCTAGAAAAGTTGAATGTAGACTCTAAAGCTTTATGTCTGATCAGAATGTGTATACCAAACAGCATTATCCATGGCTTCAAGAAGTTTACACTGCTTAGAAATTATGGGAAGCTTTAAATGCTAGATATGAAGGAACTGAATACATGAAGGGAACACGATCCATGGCAGTCACATATCTTTAATATGTGGAACTTCTAAACTCTTTAATGAAGCAATAATAAAGATGGAAAGAAGTGATATTCTCAAAAAATTATAAGATCTTTGCCCAAATCATGGCAATTTATACTATGACCATAAAAAGAAATAAGAACCTGAAGAGAATGAATCTTGAAGAACTATATGACATTTTGAGTGCCTATCATATGGAAATAGATGCAGATGAAGAATCTCTCAGCAGATCACCCATCACATTAAAGTCTTCAGCACCACGTCCCTCATTCATGAATCATACCAATCTTATCAATCCTATCAAATACCTATGGTGACTCATCAAGTGCCAATGATCACCCACCCTAAATGTCTAATTGTTGAATCACCATATTCCTTACCTTTTGAGGGTTAAAACCAACACTCATCAGCTTTAACCTTCACTCCAAACTTTTCAAACTCAATATTTGTCTCTGAGCAAGGAAAATTTTTCCAATTATTTGAGGAAGATCTGGAGTGCATACATCAGGTGATTTTGAGGAACTTGATCAACTACCAGATAGCCATGATTTCTTTCAAGGCTAAATAGTTTCAGCAGAGAACTGTAAGAAAGTTCTAAAAATAGAATATCTGGATTTGGAACAAACAAGATTAAAGTCAAATGTTACAACTACAATCAACTTACCCACTTTGTCAAGGAATGTAAAGCTCCCAAGTCTAACCCATCCTCCTCGAGCAGTCCATGTATTAAACAACAATCAAGCTTTCAAACTCCTACATCTTCAGCTACACAAAGACACACTGTTGTTGTAGCATCTGACAAAGACTTAATTGATTGGAGCTTTCAAGTAGAAGATCTATCATCCATCAACAATGCCTTCATGGCTAGCAGTTTAACCCCTTTATCATAGGTAACTTTTAAACCCTGTTTGTATGTCGGAATGCATTATAATGGTAAATATGTATATAAATCATAATTTGGATCTTATGAATGATATGGAATTAATTAACATCTTTAAAATTGATTTTAAGAAAAACTGCTCAAGCTCAAAAGGAAAAGATAAAAGAGCTTGAGAAAATTGTTTCATCATTAAAACATGACCAAACTATCTTGGAGGCCTAGATTGATGATCTCTTAGGCAGATTGAAGTTTGCATAATATGATCTAGTAATAACTACAACATTTACACACAGATACAATACTCAATCTAAAAAGTGTGAGAAATTACTTGTTTTCTTTAAGAACTCCCAAAAGCTTTATCAAACCAACACAGGTTTAGGGTATAATGTTGTGGAACCACCAATGATATACACTCCAACATACACTCTTAATGCAGCTTGGAAGTGAAAGAGCAAGTGTATGCGGATTCTATCATTGTCAAGTTAACTGCCGATAAACAGGAAGAGAAGCAAGTGGAAGAAAAGGAGGTGGTTAGTCAGGATGAAAAGGTACTCCTTGAATCAAAGAAAAAAGAAAAAGGGGAAGTACTCAATCAAAGACAAGAAAATTCAACAGGTGAAGTTTGCTAAAGCAACTATACAAACAAAATAAAATCAATCATCATCCTTTGAGGAATACTACAACTGCTAATCTAGGTCAGTGTCACTTAGGAGATCAAAAGTTCAATCAAAGAACAGTTGTACTAAGATGATGCATGATGGAAGCTGCTATGCTAGCACCTTAACAAACTCTCAAGAAAGACCTCAACCTTACATTCAAAAGTTAAATAAGGAAGGGTTGTGGGTGAGATAACATAAAAAAAAGAGTTAAGGACATTGTTCCTTATGGTGGTGATTAAGTTGTTAGATGAATATAGACCATGGAGGTTGTGACCCGATGGTGGTGGTGGTGTTGAAAATATACATGAATACTTGTCACACACGTTAAAGGATAGTGTATGAGGAAACTAAATACTCAAAAATTAAAACCATTACAAAGAACTAAGTATATATCTTAGGTTATCTTCTCTGCCAATCATAACTATAGGGTTCATTTCATGTTTTTCTTAAAAGACGTAGCTTGTATATATATACTTTTTAATTTAAACAACTAAGCTTATATTATTAAAAATGATAAATTGGATTAGAGGAAGAAACAAGTCCAAGTAAAAGCACAAATTAGCAATATAAGAATAAGGTAGGAAGTTGTGGTAGGCATGCTTATGATTTGTTCGTGATCTTTATTGTTTCCCTTCTATTTTTCTCTCTATACCCTATCCCTTCTCCTTGATTAGTTAAAAATTTATCCTCGCCGCTTACATTAATTATCTTAGATATTTGTTTATAACGATTTATAACATAGATCCTCTTAACCATCATATGGTTCCACCCCCTGGTCACAAGACTACCAATTAAACGAGTAGAAAGAGGATATCATCTGATTCACTCAAAATATCCTTATTCAACAAAATATAGAGTCATACAATGTCCATACGAAAGATGAGATTATACAGACGAGATGAAAATATATTTAGTTTCAAATGATCATTTCGTACTCTCTTGCTTTATACAGACGAGATGAAAATATATTTAGTTTCAAATGATCATTTCGTACTCTCTTGCTTTGAAGAAGATCATAAGATCAAACTCAAAATGTTTATCTTGTGTTGCATAATTGTTTGAATACTTATTGGCATAAGCATTCAGATCGTGATCATCAAATCTTAAGCTTACCAGCACTTGGTCAATCTTCAACTTAAGCATTTTATGCTTTGAGGTTTAGCTGCTCTCTAATTCCTCATAATATATTTGGCCACTATTTTCATTTTATATTCCTAACTTTTTCAGATGGACCAGTTATTATCATTTTTTCAAAGGCCAACAAATACGACGCGCCCGCCCACCTAGGTAAACTCAATGACAAAAGGCTACCCACGTCTGCGAACACAGATAACGCTGATAACCTTACTAGCTCACCATTCTAGGGAACCCCACCGCCCAAAGACCCATTGTAATAAAACTCCTAGCCCACCTGAAGCATATTGCACTAAATGATTCTCAAACTCATGAACTTCACATTGAAAGACCAAAGAGTTCATTTACGTTAAACCAATTAATCTAAGTGGTTCACGGAAACCAATTATTACTCAAATTCTTATTTTATCATGCTTTTAGAAATTATATACTATATTAAAAAGCAACTTTAGTGCTATAATGAATTTTGTGGTTTTAGCTTTTGGCCATAAAGTTTTATTTTTTTTTTCTTTTTTGGCATTTGATTTGTGTTGAAATGCTTTTTTGGTTTTTGGTTTTTGTTTTTTTTTTTTGGCATTTTATTTGTAAATCAAGTGGACTGCTACAATGAATTTTTGTAATTTTGTTTTTTAGCTGTAATAGTTTAATTTTTGTGTTTTTGGCATCAACATTAGTGAATTTGTATTTTGGTGGTGTGAGATGTTACAATAAAGGTTTATGTTTTTACTTTTTGACCACAATTTTTTTTTTGCATCAAACATTAATGGTGATTTTTTTTGTATCGTAGGCTATAGCAAGTGTAATTATTATTGCGATACTGCGACAAAGCAAACCGATTATGAGCGAACACCATCGTTGCTGGTATAAGTATTATCGGAACTGGTATCGGTATTTGTTTTTGTGATTTCCGATTAGCCAAGTCGACAACAAACAAAGTCACGTCCGTAAGATAAGGGAAAGCAACCAAACTCCGAAATAATACTAGTTACGAGTTACGAGTTACGACTATAAATAAACCTGGCCCATGGCCCAGTTATCTGGGCCGATATAATAGCAGCCTGCCTCTGTAACCAATCTCAAATTCCCTATTTACCATTACCAAGGGAAGAGAGAACGCCGGAGGCGATGGCGACTGACGGCGCGGCGGTGGATGCTAGCGGAGCTACGGCGGAGCAACCTCACAGGCTAGATAAAAAGTGGACCTTTTGGTTTGATAATCAATCTAAACCTAAACAAGGCGACTCTTGGGGCAACAATCTTCGTGGTGTCTACACCTTCGACACCGTTGAAGAGTTTTGGTGGTAAACCCTGGTTATCTTTATCAATTGCGTCTCTAGTTTGGTTTATTGTTTGATCTGTGTTTTCGATCTAGATTTGTAACTTTTTAGTCTCTTGTTTTGATGATTGATACGAGTTATGCATCTGTTATCAGTAGATTAGATTTGTATATGAACTTGATAGTTGAATCATCTGATTATTCGGCTATTTGGCTTATGTGTTATTTGATTAGTAGTTTATAATTCAGCACACGCACACACAAAGGGAATGATGCATATGAATCTATTGTTTGGTGTTTTCTGTATTACTGAATTGTTACTGGTTTTTATGCCGTCGCGTTACTGAGTATGAATGGGGGCTTAACAAGCTGCATAAACGCGAGGGGGCTTAACTGATGATATTGGAAATTGAAAGGTTGATTTTGGAATTAAGATTGATTTTGTATTGGGTTGTCTTGCAGTTTGTATGAACATGTGTTCAAGCCTAGCAAGCTGCTGGTAAATGCTGAGTTTCATTTGTTTAAAGCTGGGATTGAGCCTAAATGGGAAGATCCGCAGTGTGCCAATGGAGGCAAGTGGATGGTTACTAGTAGCAGAAAGACTGGTCTTGAGTCTATGTGGCTTGAAACAGTATGTGTCATTTTCTCTCTTTGATACAAAATGTAAAAACTTGCGAGTCTTGGTGCTGTTATTTTCTTTGTAAATTAGTAGATGTTGGCAACTGAAATAATTTTTTATCATAGTTAATGGCGTTAATTGGTGAGCAATTTGATGAGGCTGATGAAATATGTGGTGTCGTTGCTAGTGTTCGTCAAAGGCAGGACAAACTTTCTTTATGGACTAAGAATGCAGCTAATGAGGCTGTTCAGGTATTAATTATATTCTTCAGTATAACTATGTTGTGCAATATATGTACTTGTGATCTATATGATGCTTTCCGAATTCTCAGTGGCAAGAAGAACACAAAAGAAAAAGGATCTACATAGCTTGAGTTTGTGTATAAAGGTCATATGGTTAAGCAATAGGGTACAATAAAGTTTTTGTGTTGAACTTTTTGAAAGCAATGTTAATCAAGGTTTGATCCTTATTGTCTATTAATAGATAAAGTAGCACCTTGACATAATAATAGAGTTGTTAAATGTGTTCACGGGTTGATGGGTCAAATTCATGACAGACCTGGAATTTTACAAAAACCTGAAAACTGTTTTTGTATTCACGGGCTGAAATGGACACATCTAGTTTCGCCTGATTTTTTTTGCCTTATACTATGAAATTGTTATTGTACTCCATTATACCCTAAAACACCATGTCTGGAACTGACGCTAACCCGTTTAGGCTTACCCCAAACATGTGAATTTTGTGTTAAGGTGTGTTATGTGAGAAATTTACACCCCTACTTATGTTTAATGTGGCACAAAAACTTCATTGACATAACACTACACAACTTATATATGATTTTGAAAAGGTACCTGGTAATGTTGTGATTTCAGATGAGTTTTCTCCTGATCACCCCCTGTTGTCAATAACGGTAACAGCGCTCGCTATAGCGCACTATGTAGCGTGTAGGTCATATGTCGCTAATCACTATTTGGTCGTAGCGTTTAAATAGCAACCTTTTAGTTTTATTTTATTTTAACTCTATTTTTCTTATTTTATTTTTATCTTTTTCTTAAAATATAAATAGTGAATCTTTATTTTAGCTATAAAGAAGCATGATTTAGCGGTAATTTACTATTTTGGTGGTGTAAATGTTTATTTTTTGTTTCTACTAGTGCATCGCTAAACATGAAATATCGATCGTTATTTACCCCTATTCGCTACGTAGCATATAGGTAGCTTGTCGCTATCGAGCGTTATTCGCTATTGACAACTATGTGATCACCTATTCTTTATTCTGATGAGCTTCTTTTTCTCACAACCTATATACTTTTTTTACACCATATGATTGTATGCTTTGTTTAATGATCTTAATATAATAACACCAGTTTTTGATGTTATGTAGATGAGCATTGGAAGAAAATGGAAGGAAATAATAGACGTGACTGACAAGATCACTTATAACTTCCATGTAAAATCCCACAACTATTTAGCTTTCTGTTTAGTTTCTCACCTAACATTTTTTTTGGGTGGTAGTGGTGGTTACAGCATTGACCTGTTTACATAAAGGGATTGCTTTGGGTTATGTTAAATTTATAACAAGTCAAACGGGTTAAACCAAAATGTTACTTAAGTAAATGGGTTGGCAGTTGCAAAATTGTTTTTTTAATACATAAAATCTTCCATTTTGTTTGTTTTCTGAAAAAAAAAAAACTTTTTTGAAATAATATACTAATTGTAACCAATTTGACATGTATCTTGATTAACTTGAAGCTTCTGGTAAAAATTTTCAACCAATCTGGCAATTTACCAGAAGTTACCTGTTTTGATGTGTTAGTCTGTTGCACAAACAGCTCAACCCACCCATTTTTTCACTGTTTAGTGGGTGAAATGAGTTTTATTATGCGATATATGTATTTGTTTGGATAATTTTAATCCCCCATTCCACTGAATGTGGTTATGCAGGATGATTCCAAGACAAGACCAACAAAAGGACGGTATAGCGTGTGAAGTTATTCCGTTGAAGGCGTGCCTATGCCGAGTCAATAAAAGAGTTTACCTGCTCTTTTACTGCAAACCAAGTACCGTTACGCCTGTCTTCTAAGTGTTGTGATATATTTAATGCTTGCTTTCGTTTTTTAATATTTAGAATTTTGTTTTGATTATTCAGAAGCTTGGGATTTACTTTTCCATTGATGTACAAGCAAATTTTGCATTTCTTGAATTCTGAATATGTATTAAACCCTGCTGCATTATTTTCTAATTTTCAATCTAAATCTAATTTATAACATTTTTACTGGTCGCAAAACTCTTACAAAGAGGACAAAAATCAATAGAGGGTAGTTCTGGTATGAATATGAAAACGCTTGTGATGTGTATGGAGGGCATCAAAGCTGTTGATCTCATTTTATGTGTGGATACTGGAAAAGTTTTAGGTTATCTTTCAATTATAGGGCATTACCGTTACAATGCTTCTATATAGAGGTGCACAAACGAACCGGTTCCCCGACCCGAATCGATAACCGGAACCGAACCGGTTTTGATCCGGTGGTAGGCCAACCGGTTCCAATCCGGAAAAAACCGGCGGTTTGGGACCGGTTTGTATATTTATAGCCCAAACCGTTTGGAACCGGTTTTTACCCAACCCGGTTTACGAACCGGTCCAAAAAAACCGGTTTGGAACCAGTTTTTACCGTTAAAAAAAAGATAAAAACTTTTTCAAAAGGTAATATAACCGTTTGAAGCATTTTTTGACCTTTTTTTTGAAGTGTTTTTGATCATTTTGCTCTTATATGATAGTATAAATAGATAATGGTGTAATGGTTTAGTCATAACACTCAAAAGTTTAAAAATGTGCTTAAAAACGCAAAAAAGATATCTTAGTTGCTTTACTTTCTACTTTCTTTTACTCTATTGAATTGTATAATATGGCTTCTGAAGCATCCGTTTCAACCGGTGGATCCTCAAGTGCCGCTACCGTTGTAAGAATTCTACCAACAACGAGAAATCAAGAGATTTGGTGCAACTACGACTTATGCGAAATGTCGAATGGTTAAAATAAAGCTCGATGCAAGTCTTGTGGTTCGTTTTTCAAGTCGGATTCAAACTCGACTTTGAGAAACCATATGACCAAATGGTGCAAGGCTTTGAAAAGTACTCCGATTCAAGGCCAAACATCAATCGGAACCGATGGTGGTATATGGAACTTCGACGTAGATATGGTTCGAGATAAAATGGTAAAGTTTGTAATTCAAGAGGGTTACCGTTCGACCACTTCGACAACCCTCGGTTAATAAGATTGATTCAAGAAACTTTTCAACCGCACTACACTCACGTAAGTCGCACCATTTTTAGACGTGATTGTTTAAAACTTTGGAAACAAGCAAAAAATGATTTAAAAGATTTATTTGAAAATTTACAAAACGGTGTGAACTTAACTACCGATGTTTGGTTCGCCCCCCACGGTTTACCGGAATCATACCTTTGCGTCACCGCCCATTGGATAGATCCAAGTTCGTGGCAAATGATAAACGTACGATTGCGTTTGAATTATTTGGATATCCACATACCGGTGATAATCTATTTCAAATTTTAGATTTTGTAATCAAAACATATAAATTAGAAAACAAAATTTTCTCAAATGTCATTTGATAACGCCTCGAACAACACATCCGCTGTTGATAAATTAAAATTAAAATATAAACCGGTTTGTGACGTCGTATTTTTTCATTCAAGATGTGTTGCACATATTATTAATTTAGTTGTGCAAGATGGTCTTGCCGTTCGTGAAGTTGAGGATTTCAAAACTTCTTTCAAAAATAGATTACGTGACATTTTTAAAACTAGTAAAAAAATATGTTAATTATAGAAAAATGTGTCATGATACGAATGTCATTTGTTTAGGACCAAATTGGGATGTTCCGACTAGATGGATTCAACTTGAAAAATATTTAATAGTGTTTTACGACAAAAAGAAACACTTCATATTTTCCATGATGGTCTTGCGATACGGGGTCGGGTTGTTCCGTTTCCATTAGAGGGTTGGGAATGTATTCAAGAAATAACTCAATTTTTAGAGGTTTTTAAAAACGCAACTACAAAATTGTCGGGGGTTTATTATCCGACAAGTTGTCTAACACTTAATCAAGTGTATTTAATGACACGTAAATTAAGTGAATTTGAAGAAAGAAACGACATGTGTTTCAGCAATGGTGGCGTCTATGAAAGAAAAATTTTAAAAATATTTTTCCGAACTATCCCCCGTTTTTACGTGTTTTGTCGTACTAGACCCGTGCTTAATTGTTTCGGGGTGGAAACTTTCATTGATGAGATAACTTATAATTTAGTTTAATGTTTATCTTGAAAAATATGGTATAACATCAAATATCCACCCGTCATCGACCGTTATGGAATCGAGTTCGTCGAGCTCAAGTAGAAACCCGATGCTTAATTTATATAATACTTTGAGAAATGAAAACAGTAAACGGCAAAGGGGTAACACCCTAAGTAGCAAGCTCGGGAGGTATACCGGAACCGATTTTTTACTACTATGACTCCAGAGGAATTTCTATCGTTTGATATTCTGACATGGTGGAAAGGAAAGGAATCACAATTTCCAATCCTAGCCGCTATGGCCCGTAATTTACTAACCGTCCAAGCTTCCACGGTAGCTTCGGAGTCTGCATTTTCTGTTAGTGGCAAGGTTTTATCAATAAGAAGAACAATACTAACTCTAACAGCGGTAGAGATGTGTATTTATTTAATAGACCACTTAGATGCAGCTGAACGAAAACAAGATAAATCAAACCTTGAAGAATAAATACACGAACAAGAAGTACAAACCGAACAATCGTCACCGCTCTCCGACGAAGAACTCGCTTATGATTTGTCTCAACGCATTGGAACACAAAACAACGAAGACGATTAAATTTAAAAACCTTGTATTCGCAAAATGTATCTTTTGTTTTGTTTAAAAATCCATATAAGTGTTTATTTTAAGTTTATCTTTAATATACCTTTTTAAAAAAATACCACTCAATAAAAATGTATTTGTAGTTGTTTTATTTAATCTACTTTTAAATAAATTGTATGCTTTACATATTATTTATTGAAATTAAAAATAATTACCGTTTATTGGAACCGGTTTTTGGACACGAACCGGTTTGGAACCGATCCGGACCGGTTCCTACCGGGTTGGGTTTTATTTGCCCGAAACCAGTTCGGGAACCGACCAAATTTTGGTCAAACCCGGTTCCAAAAACGTTGACCTGAACCCGGTTCGGGTTGAACCCGACCCGGTTCGGAAAAAAACCCGGTTTGCGCACCTCTAGCTTCTATATAAGCTCGTTCCCAATATTTGAAAGGTTGTTTGCATGTGTGAAGGAATAAAAACTTGTGAGTGGTATTTTCTGCAGGACCGTGTGAAGGGTGGTCAATACAATCAGTCTCACAATGAGGAGAGGTTTAGAACACTTAACAGTTCAAATGGGGAACTGGGTTTGAGTATGATGATACTAAGAACACAAGTAAGTAGTGAGACAGAATTAAGAGCAAGAACAAACAAGTATGGTTTTCAAGGATGCTGTATATTGCTCTCAAGTTCTATTACAAGTGTTACAAAACATATTCGAATTACAAGGACCTGAGACACTTTATACTACATACTACAACCGTCAATACTAGAAAGACAGTTGGAAACACTAATCTAGACAACAAGATCAATGTAGAGTCAAAAGGCAGATTGTATTTTGACTAGTGACTATGACATGCCATAGCTCACATCCTTTTCTAATATAAAAAGGTTTACAAGTATAAAAGTAGGAAGTTACAGACAAAGACCTTATTCTACTGTTTACAAAAGCATGGACTTTTCACCAACTTAGTATTCAGAGTTGCAGCGGAAAGTGCGTCAGCTTTATGTAAAGTAGATCAGAGAAAGCATGTCTTCTCTGTCTTCAGAAGAAATCAGTCTTCACAGCAAAATGGTTTCGGAAGACTTTGTATCTAAAGCTTCGGAAGACTTTCATCTTTGGCTTTGGAAGATTTGAACTTTGGCTTCAAAAGATTTTACACTTAGAGTATTTTCTGATGTAGAGTGTAAAACTTCCGAAACACTTCTACCTTGTACGTCCAGTGCATGCATGCCGGAAGACCCTTGGTTGTTTTGGCTTCTTTGGTTGCATCAGCCTTGTAATCTTCTGATATTATCTTACAAACTCCCCCTAGGGTGATGCTACCAAAACAGAGAAGTTCTTCTGATGTTGATAGTCCTCATTAGGTTCAAGACCAAGCCTCTCTTTATCATCTGGTCAGGATCTCTCAGACTCTCATAGTATCTTCTCATATCATAGAGATCATGTAGAGGAAGATCACGCATCTCTTTCCAGAAGTAGACATCTTGACCTCCTTGATCTCTGATGACATACCATCTATCCAGATTAGCAGCAAAACTCCAGGACAAGATGGGTCTTCCAATGGCAAGAGGCTCTACTTGAATAGGAGTTGGTTGAGCAGCCTATTCATGCACTACTTCAGGATGCTCTAACTCATCCTGATATGTGGAGGTGGATGCCTTGGTCTTTTTCTTCTTTGAAATACTTTTCCTGGACATCCTTTTCCTCTTCTTTAAAGTTTTTGACTAAGAGGACTGGTCTTCAGCACCAGATTGTTCTGTTGTGTCTCTCTCAGTTAGGATCTCTTCTCTCACAGGTTCAGAAGGAGAGAGAAGAGAACCCTGCTATAGATCAGAAGACGAAGTTGGCTGAGATGCAGCTCTAGGTTTAGGTTGTGTTGTCTTAGGGGGTTCAACCTTCACCTCAACTTCAGATTGAGCTACTTGGTGGAGAATACAAGTCTACAAGCTTTTCTTTTTTGATCTTCTGCTTGATCACTCTTATATGCTCATCTATAGTGGATAGAGACATAGGACCAAGCCTCCTTCCAGAGAATCCGTACAGCTTCAAGAAGCTTATCATCCTTTGTCTGTCTTCAGACTTCTTTTGGATTTTGTGGATGATGGCCCTTGACCTTACAACTTCTTCCCTTAACTTTCTCTTAGCAGCTTTTCTTTCATCTGTAGCTTGTTCCTCCAGCTGCTTTAGATATTCAAATTCAATGTACTCAAAGGATAAGGGAAGAAGTGCAGCTGCCTGATAGAGTCCTGTGGCACTCAGGTAGTTGATCATATTCATTCTTTCAGTTTCATTGTCTACCTGAGATTGTGTAGCTGCCACAGTCTCTGTCTCAGAACTTTCTTGAACTAGGGAGAGGACAGGAGCATGTTTGTAGAGCCTTTTCAGTCTCCTTTCTTCCTTGATCTTGAGGAGCAATGCTGCATCCTCTGCCTCCTTCCTCTCCTTTTATAATCATTGTCAGCCAGCTCATTCAACTCTTCTAAGAGGAGAGATATGAGTTCATCAATGTTATAGTTCCTGGTCCCCAGGTAGTTTAGTCTGGCTGCCCTCAACTCATCATCTTGAGTGTTTGGCCTGGGGGCAGCCCGGATAGCAGCTTGCATGAAGCCTGAGGACCCTCCTGAACTCTCTCCCCTTAGCTTCCTCTTCCTCTCTCTCTTCTCCTCCTCTAACTCCTCAGAGGTCATTTTCCTCTTCCCTTTGTCATGCACAGGCCTTGGTGACTTAGGGTGGAGAGAGATTTGGCCTTCATTGCTTGGTTCAGCAGTCAAGCTCTGGCTAGAGAGAGGATGTGAAGCACCTTCACCAGTTGGTGCCTCACTGAGGGTACTGCGTGCTAAAGGAGATCCTATCTTAAGGTTCACAAGCTCAACTTCTGGGCCTTCAATCAAGGCTTTCCCTTCGAAGCTAATCTTAGGGTCCACCTCAACATCCAGTTGACCAAAAATCTCACATGCTGGCCTCTGTCTATATAATTTTGATCTCATCTTGAACTCTTCTAGCACCATTCCTTGAATCCAATCTGCTAACCTCTCAGCTTGTTTATTTTACTTGGGTTGACAAGTGGAAGATCAACCAGATGGATGCACTCATACAAACTCAGGTTTGTAAAATTGAAGATCTCTTGTTGACCCTGAGCTCTAAGGATGACAAGAGCCCTTCTTTCTGTGTCATACCTCCATCCCAAGATTGGGTTCTCGGAGTGAAGATATGGGGTAGACATGGCTCTGGTAGGCTGTATATGAGTGAGTCCATATTAATATGGACTTGAGCAGGTTGCTGAGTATGGACTATTGCAAGTGAGGGTGGTGAATTCTCTAAGTCCATACTCTGAGAAGAACTCCCAGGTTCTGTGACTGTTCTGACTTTCTCCCCCTTTTTGGTAGCATCACCTTCTTGCATAAGTGAGTTATGGGTTGAGTCTATCACATTCACAGGATCTTGTGAACCTGGTTGAGTTGTTCTTAGTGGTCTCTCAGCTAGCTTGCCCTTGAGATCGGTGATCTCAAGTTGCTGGTCATTGACCCTCTTTTGTAAGATAGTCACCTGAGATTCCAGGTGACTAATCTTAAAGACTAAATAGGTGCAAGTTTTAGTCAATATGCGCACCTTTAGTTTCAGACTTCCCTCATCTTTATCAGAAGAATCACGGGGGGATGAGAGAATGGGACTAATGTCTTCTTCCTCATCACCAGCATATTGTTCTTGGCGGCTGGATTTCCCCTGCATCATGACAACTTCAAGAGAAGTGTCAAGCGGCTGGGTTGCCATGGTCGAGGTCTGACTGATATAATCACTTTCTAAAGTGAGAGTCTCTTCCATATGGATCTCTTGAACAGGTTCAGGAAGATCCACCTCAGTTGGGAGTGGATGATGTGGGCTAGACATGGGTGAGACAAGGGTACTCATCTCTCCTTGAGTAAGGGTGAAGAAGAGAGACTCATGGTACTCATTGAAGCCCATGTCTTCATCATCATAGAAGTCAAGGCTGGGAATTGGTTGGTTTAGATCCAGCGGCTGGGGATGGTAACTGTCCCCGGAAGGTTGTTCACTAGAGTGTTGAGATTCTGAGTGAAGGCTTGAGGCTGTTGGGGTTGTGAGCTCATCAGGCTGAGCATGAGTAACCTCAGCACTGATCATTTAAGAAATGGGAGTGGTTTGCTCCTCAAGGGAAGTGGGAGCTCGAGTGTCCACTTCCTCCTGCATGGTTGGTGATATGGGGGCCTGCACAAGCTGAATAGCATGTGCAGGGGTTCGTTTGGTTTTTCTCTGGTAGGTGATGGTTATTGTAGGCTGTATTTATGGTTGGGAGGTAGAAGGTGTGGGTTCAACACTAGCTGGTACTGCTAGGTTGCCACATTGAGCAATGAGCTCAAACATTTTTGGGACTAGGGCTGTTTCTACCCCAGAGAAGCCAATAGTTAGCTTCCTCATGATTTTGAAGATGTCGGGCTTCATCTGTCCCAGTTTTAGAATATTACCTGTTCCCCTCAACTGTGTGCCCAGTTCACAGTTGAGAATGTGCTGGACATATCTATGGAACATGTAATACTCTAGGGAGTCTAAGTTAGCAAGCAAATTGGTATATACAAATTATGAATACCTGAACATGACCCCCTGAACCATCCCATGGACTATAAAGGAGAGGTCTTCTGGAATCTGGTCCCATCCTCCATGCTTGTTGGATAAGCTGTGTATGACAAGATGAAGGAGGTACTTCCATTAAGAGGAGACCTTCCCCTTCTGAAGGTCTTGACTGAGAAGTCACCCTCATAGCCCATCTGCTCAAAGGAGTGGTTGACTGCAGCTTTGGGAAAGGACAAGTCACCTTCTACATCATCCAGCTGAAGATGTGTGTTTATGGTGGCCGGAGTGATGAAGATTGTCTTCCCCTGCACTTTGGCAGACAGTGCCTTCTCCCCGTCCATGGTGACCTCTTCGCAGGTCCGCCAGAACGCCAACAAGTGATCCTCATAGAGAGGCGGATCAATGGTGAGGGAGGTGAAGTAGTTGGACAAAGAAAGATAACGACAAACCTCTGAGAAACCTGGATCTTTCTCAGAGTCATACAGAGCAACCTGATTATGTTGCCTGTGAAGATGCATGGAAAAATCAGGTTGGTTTCTGCGGTCAAGGTTACCATTTGAAGTAGCTTTACGATGAAGGAAGATAAGAACGAAGGCGGTTTGTGGGTGTAATTAGGTTAGAGAAATACGATGAAGAGGAGAGGGAGAAGAGGGGAACCGTTGTAAGAATATATGAAATGGATTTGACTAAAGTTAAAACAATAGGATAAACTTTGAAATCGGATGTCGGTCCCCCTCTGAAAAAGTGCCCAAAATTAGTTTTCTTGGAAGTTGAAAATCTTTCGAAGGTAATTTTGCTTGGAAGTTTGAGAAAAAGCTTCCGAAGCCAATTTGGCTTCGGAAGATATTCTTAAGAATTGTGAAAATTTGGCTTCGGAAGAAAAATACTTAGAGAATTTTTCTTCCGACACATATTTGGTTTCGGAAGATATTAAGACTTGGGAGTTTTATTCTAAAGAGAATAAATCTTTCGAGACTTAATTGTTTTCGGAAGATATTTGTCCTTCAAATACATGCAAGTACTTAGAAGCATATTTAAGCTTCAGAAGATATTCTCAGAATTTCTTCCGAAGGTAAATTTCTTATAAGTATTTGATTTGAAGACATAAATTTCTTCCGAAGGCAACTTGAAATCTTCCAAAGAAAATATGTTTTGAAAATTTTCAAAATCTAAGGAATATCATTAAAATTTTTCTTAAAATAAACTGGGCTTATGAAGGTGATAAAATAGACAACTTAGGACACACAGGTTTAGAAATAAAGTTGATTTAAGTTTTAAGAAAATCTACTCAAAGTTAATCATCCCAATAGCTGATACAAGATTTGAATCTCTGTTCATCAAAAGCTTTAGTGAACAGATCAGCATATGTTTCATTTGTGTTAACTTTGACTAGTTTGATTAATCCCTTCTCAAAGTTATCTCTAATCAAATGATACCTGATGTTGATGTGTTTGGTCCTTGAGTGCTGCACAGGATTCTCTGTAATAGAGATAGCACTGTTGTTGTCTATGTGGATGGGAGTCTCTTTGAAGTTGAATCCATAGTCCAGCATCTGATTCTGAATCCAAAGCACTTGAGCACAGCAGCTTGCAGCAGCAATGTATTCAGCCTCAGCAGTTGATGCAGAGACACAGGATTGTTTCTTGCATTGCATGAGATATCCTTCCACCAAGGAATTGACATCCCCTGATGTAGATTTTGCAGTCATGTTGCAGCCACCATAGTCACTATCTGTATAAACATACAGATTGAAGTCAGAACTCTTTGGATACCAAAGGCCAAGCTTGGGAGCACCTTTGAGATATCTAAGAATCCTCTTGACAGCAACCAGGTGTGACATCTTAGGGTTGGCTTGATATCTTGCACAGATGCATGTGGCAAACATGATATCAGGCCTGTTGGCTGTAAGGTACATATGAGACCAATCATAGCCCTGTAAAGATGTTCATCCACACACTCCCACTCAAGATCAGGTCCAACGGAGTGGTTTCTGGCTATGGGTGTCTTAGCAACCTTACAATCAGTCATGTTGAATCTTGAAGTATGTCTTGTACATACTTTGACTGACTTATGAAGATGCCATTGTCAACTTGCTTCACTTGAATTCCTAGAAAGAAATTGAGTTCCCCCATGGCACTCATTTCAAATATTCTTCATCAGCCTCTCAAAGTCTTTGCAGAGCTTTGGATTAGTTGACCCGAAGATAATGTCATCCAATATACTTGAACCAGCATTAAGTCATTCCATGTTCCTTTGATGAAGAGAGTTCCATCTATAGTACCCCTCTTGTAACCATGTTGACAGAGATACTGAGATAGTGTCTCATACCACTTTTTTGGAGCTTGGTGTAGCCTATAAAGAGCTTTATCAAGCTTGCAGACATAATCAGGATGATCTGGGTCTGCAAAGCCAGGTGGTTGTTTGACATACACCTCTTCATCAATCACCCCATACAGAAAAGCACACTTGACATCAAGTTGGTAGACCTTGAAATCCTTGGATGCAGCAAAAGCCAGGAATATTCTTACAGCTTCAAGTCTTGCCATAGGAGCAAAAACATCAACATCTGTGTAATCAATTCCTCTTTTGTGTGTACCCTTGAACAACTAGTCTTGCCTTGTTCTTGATGACAAGTCCTCTATCATCTTTCTTGTTTCTAAAAACCCACTTGGTTCCTATGGTAGTCTTCCCATGAGGAAGAGGACATATGGTTCCAAACCTTCTGTCTTTTGAATTGAAGTAGCTCCTCTTGCATTGCTTCAACCCAGCTTCCATTTTAAAGCCTCATCAACTTTCTTTGGCTCTACTTGGGACAAGAAGCAAGAGTAATACAAATATTTTTGTCATGGGTTTGTCCTCTTGTTCTCACCCTTGTATCAACATTTCCAATGATGTTTGTGGTGGGGTGGACTTGTGGATCCTGAGTTGAGGGATCAAACAAGTTGATTGGAAAGATCTAAATTAAAGAATTTAGATCTGGCAGTGAGTATCACCCACCACATCAGCACACTTATCAAGTGAGACTTGATCCAATGAGTGTGTGACATCATTTATGTTGTCTTCTATGGAGTGGTTATCAGCATCAAGAAATTCTTGATCACTGTCACCACCTCCATTTCCTCCTACATTTGAAGCTCCTTCACCTGAGTTTTGAACCTCTGAGCTGGAATTTGAAGGCATCTCAGATGTATCAGCTGAATTTGTCATGTTTGTGCTGGTAGGATCTTCACTTGCAGGGTTAGTTACCACTGGAGCTAAGTAGTATTCTTGCTTGGTCTTCTCAGCCAAATCTTGGGTCAGGATCTCCTGTTGATATGTTATCTGTAGATCCTGAAACATCCTCACAAGACTTGTTAAAACAGTTGGTAACTAAATCAAGATCAAATAGCCAATCCGAACCAGAACCTTTCACACTGGGAGTGTGCTCATTGAAGGTCACATTGGCTGACTCCTCAACTACTCTAGTTTGAGAGTATACTCTATAAGCCTTAGCTTGAGAAGAGTATCCAATAAAATATCCATCATCTGATTTCTCAGCAAACTTGGCTACCTGATCTTTGGTATTCAAGATGGTGCATGGACATCCAAATGACCTGAGGAAACCAATGAATGGTCTCCTTTTGTGCCACAGCTCATAAGGAGTTTTACCATGAGTCTTAACTACTAAAACTCTATTCTGCACATAGCAGGCTGTGTTAACAGCCTCTGCCCAGAAGGTGATGGGCAGTTTAGAGTCAGACAACATGGTTCTTGCAGCCTCAATAAGTGTCATGTTTCTTTCTCAGCAACACCGTTTTGCTGAGGAGTCCTGGAAGCACTATATTGTCTTGTAATACCCTTTTTATCACAAAATGTATCAAGGATTTGGTTTTTAAATTCTGTTCCTTGATCACATCTTATGGTCTTGACCTTGTGATCAGATTGATTCTCAATTTTCAAAATGAAGTTCTTCAAGATCTCAGGAGTCTCATCCTTAGTTCTAAGGAAAAAGACCCAAGTGAATCTTGTGATCATCTGTGATCACTAAACAATATGAGGTCCTTCCTAAACTCATTACACTGGTGGGGCCAAAGAGATCCATGTGTAATAAATGTAGGGAGTAGTGATAGAGTTCCTTTTCTTTGGCTTGTGAGACACTTTGTGTTGCTTCCTTTTCAGGCATGCAACACAATGATCATCACTTGTAAACTCTTTTTTTGGCATTCCAGTTACCAAATCATTCTTAATTAATTTATTCATGTTCTTAAAGTTTACATGGCACATTCTTTTATATAGAGGAAGACTCATCACTATTTGCTTTAGATAGAAAGCAAGAAACTCTCCTGAGGGAGATGTTTCCTCCAAGTCCATCTTGTACTTGTTTCTTTCCTGGGGGCTCTGAGCAGGATATGCTCTTGAGGAATGTCCACCCGGGCTTGAGAACAATGCACTCATGCTCAGTAAAGAGCATGTTGTGTCTCTGATCACAAATTGGGATACACTAATAGATTGTACCCAAGCTCTTTAACAAAATTACCTTTTCAATGGTGAGCTTACCATTTGTGACCATGCCCTTCCGGTTATGTAACCACTAGCATCTCCTCCAAAAGCAACTGGTCCTCCATCAATTTTCTCAAAATTTTGAAGCAAAGAACCATTGCCAGTCATGTGCCTGGAACAGCCACTATCAATGATCCATACATTTCCCTGGTCTTTAGTTGTTCCTGCATAAAAAGATGTGATTAGTTACTTTGGAAACCCAAGCCTCATTGGTCTTGGGCTTTTCAAAGTGATCTGAAGACAATGAAACAGTAACTAATCCTATATTCAAGCTTTGAGGATCATTAGTGCTGTTGATGAAGAACTTTCAGTCACCAGGTCTTTCTTCATCTTCCACACCATCTTCGGAAGATTTGACTTGACCTTCAACACCTCGGAAGTTTCAACAATTCTGAAGTTTTGGAGACTGGACCTTCGGAAGATCTTGCTTTCACTGCAACATGTTTCAGTACTTCCAAAAACTTTCTTTCGAGACCACATTTCTTCCGAAGGCAAGTTTTCACTTGTCTTCTTATTCACTTGGAGCTTTCGAAGAAAACAGATTTTCCTTTCCTTCTTCTCAGAAGTTTTCTTTTGATCATGTGGATGGTACTTTTAGGATTGTAAATGCAATCCTTAGACAAATGAGAAGTACTACCTACATGATGCAGTCAATTTGCTTCCTTCTGAGAGTTTTCTTCTGAAAGGAAAACTGAATTTGATCACTTCCTTCTCCAGTTTCACCTTC
Organism: Flaveria sonorensis; assembly: GCA_025506505.1. Lineage (NCBI taxonomy): Eukaryota > Viridiplantae > Streptophyta > Magnoliopsida > Asterales > Asteraceae > Flaveria > Flaveria sonorensis. The sequence continues at coordinate 2,655 of JACCIY010001572.1, read as the reverse complement.
ACAGATGATGCAGCAAGCTTCTTAGGGAGAGGCTTGTTCTTGGAGCTGTATGGTTCAGGCTGTGTAGCAGTGGTACACAGCTGATCAGTCTTCTTCTCCTTGCTGAGATGATTTGGACCTGAACTAGAACTCCTGATACTAGAGTTCATGGTTGGGTCTTCAGCCTTCACCACCTCAAACCCTGCAGAGATAAACACTTGTTTCTGCATAGAGTTAAAAATGGCCTTGATTTCTTGAGCCTTCTTTGCCTTTATCTTGGCTCTCCTGATCAAGTTCTTTCTTTGAGACTTGGTCATCCCAGCTTCTTCATCTCTCTCCTCAGGAGAATAGTGTCCCTTCTTAGGATGGTCCTCTTCACTCTTTTCAGACACATCCTCACTATCTCCTTCTTATCCTCTTCCGCAATAGGGTCTATGAGGAGAGCTCATCTTCACAAGTTCCACACCTTGGAGATCTTACAGATAGAGAGTGTGTAGATGAGCTATCTCAGTAGATCCCAGTCCCTGCTTATTTTGATAACAAACTTATGCATACGAGATGAGGATATCATGTTCTTGAAGGTCTCTCTCTTCAAGAACCAGTTTTTCTGCCCGGGCTTTGCTGATCACAAGCTCAGCCTGGCATTCAGTTAACTTAGTGATGAGATCCTTAATCTGAGTCTTGTAGTTGGTATGTTCATCTTTAGAGTTGAAATAGTTTTCTCTAGATCTTCTATTTTCAGTTTATATCATTTTCAGCTCTTTTGAAATCAGATTTTAAGATATTTAAGGACTCAGGATCTGATCTCATCTCTAAGTTATAGGACCTATACTTATTGACTTTAGCAATACATTCAGTGTACAGAGATGTTCCAATACCTTGGCTTCATCATGATCTGCCATAAGTGCTGGGTTTGGAGCAGCATCCTCCACCTGAAAGCTCCATCAAAGCCTCCTTCTTTAAAACTACAGCATGTTGCCTGGGCTTCTCATTCTGGTATGCTCCTTCAGGGTAGTTTGGCCTGGCTGGTGCTTGGCCATCAATTTGACTTAGGTGCCTTACACTTCTGGCAAAGTGTCCATTTGGTTACAATTAAAACACTTCACCTTGCCTTTGTCCAGTCCAAACTTTCCACAAGACATATTACTGGGAAACTTCCTCCCAGTCCTCTTGTAAAACTTCTTGGCACTGTCAGTGAGAAGAGCCATCAGCTGGACTATTTCCATATACTCCAGATCATCTGGATGGATACAGTCCAAGTCTTCAAGAGTGAAGAGAAAGTTGTCTGTACTTTCATCTGAAGACACAAAAGCTTGAGAAGAACTTGTCTCCTGGAATGGGCTTTCAAGGATGTAGCTCTCCCTTGGTGTTTCTGAGAAGGTGATGAAAGGCCCCTTCTGTAAGGTTTTCAGGGTAGCAGATAAGGTGTTGCTGTGGTTCTCTACAGTCCCTTTCAACCACATGAAGGGCTGAACTCTGTTGGATGCTAGAGTTACCAGATAAATTTTGCATATTCATCTCCATCTGGTAGCCACTGAGTATGCCATACAAATCAGTGAGAGTAAGGGTCTTAAGATTTTTAGTCCTCTTAATGACACACACAATAGTGTGTCCATTGTCTGGGAAGAGAGGACATGAACTTCCTTAACAATATCCCTGTTCTCCAATGTTACTCCAACATCAACAAGAGTATCCACAATCTCAACATACCTGAAATACTGTTGAGTCATGGTTTCACTGCTCTTTGAAGGTGAAGTTCTCAAACTGCTGCTTCAAGAGATCTTCTTGTTCTATTAGCTTCATTGAACCCCTCAAACATCAGCTTCAGGGCATCCCACAGTTGCTTTGTAGTCTTGCACTTCTTGAAGCCCTAGATAGAGTTTGGAAGAGCAGTTTGGAGGGCGGGTCATGGCCTTCTGATTAATATCAATTTTCTTCCAGTCTTCATCAGAATAATCAGCCACTTCTTTAGGTATCATACCACTAGCAGCAGCAGTTGAAGAGGTGGATGTTCATGAGGTCTAAAGACTACTAACCCCCACATCCTGGAGTCCGGGACTTGATGAAGCCTTCATCTTGACACCAAGTGTCAAAGTCTTCAGGAATGATCAGTGGGGACTTAGTCATATTACCAGTTTCCATGTCAGCCTTGGTGATAGCTGCCATTTGATATGTTAAGCCATTTTGTGAGAGTGAAAGGATTAAAGATGGTGAGATCTTACAACAAAAAGCCTAAAAAGCTCTGATACCAATTGCAGGACCGTGGTGAGGGTGGTCAATACAATCAGTCTCACAATGAGAAGAGGTTTTAGAACACTAACAGTTCAAATGGGGAACTGGGTTTGAGTATGATGATACTAAGAACACAAGTAAGTAGTGAGACAGAACTAAGAGCAAGAACAAACAAGTATGGTTTTCAGGATGATGTATTTGCTCTCAAGTTCTATTACAAGTGTTACAAAACATATTCGAATTACAAGGACCTAAGACACTTTATACTACACCCTACAACGTCAATACTTAGAAAGACAGTTAGAAACACTAATCTAGACAAAGATCAATGTAGAGTCGAAAGGCGTTTGCCTTTTGACTAGTGACTATGACATGCCATAGCTCACATCTTTCTAATATAAAAAGGTTTACAGGTACAAAAGTAGGAAGTTACAGACAAAGACC
>JACCIY010001339.1:0-41122 GCA_025506505.1 Flaveria sonorensis | reverse complement strand
GCCTCTTCTGTCTTTGTCTTCTTCTCTTCAGCTCTTCATCTTCTCTTCTTGCTTCTTTCAAGACATCCCCTTTGACTTATGTCTGAGCTTTGCAACATATCTATAGAAATCCCTTCCTCTTGGATTGATGGGATAATTGGGGATAGATGGATTGAAGGCATTGTAGATTAGTATCAGGTACAGAGAGGAGAGACTCCATCCAAGATAGTGTTGAACCATCCCTGATGCTCCTCTTTATAATGGCACAAATTCCACTCTGCATCAAATCTCCATGCTATTATTCTATTTTCTTCAGCTGATCTAGGAGTGGTCATCAGATCAAAGCGTTGAATCAATGTAGTCTTTTCCTCAGTTATCTCCTTCACAGCAGTGCCCAATGGCCCTATTTTGTTGGGTATCACATCTCTTGGCTCTCTTATCAACTTTTCTTTTCCTTTGTGCATGTCTCTGCTCTCAACTACTGTTGGCTCAGCAGAAGTTTGTTTTGCTTGTTGTTTGTAAGCAGGATGGGAGCCCCAGTCCCGAATCTTATACCAGTGTCTAGTTTTAACTTTCATTACTGCTCTATTATTGCTCTTAGCTCACCATAGTGTTCTTCCGAAGCTCATGTGATCCATAATTATGACTTTGTAACCACCAAGTCATGTTATACTTTGTAAGCTTCTTTGTGTCACAGTGACCCAATTCATTCCTTATCTTTTCAATTGCTTTGAATTTTGAAAATATTTCATAGTTTGCATACAGGAAGCATCATCCTTGCAGCATCAAACTCTTTCAAAACGTGATCATTTCATCCATGTTCATTCTTTCAACCATATCATAAGGAAACCCTTTGTTTATTAAATCCATGAACATTGAAGATTAGGCTCTTTCTTCAAAGATATCATCAGTTGTTAGCAGGACATCTTCTTCCCTGGCTTCTTCAGCTTCCTTTTGAGCTTCATCTTTTGTTAAGTCTATCCATTCAGCATCACTTTCTTCTTCAGCTGTTCAGTTGACTAGAGTAGAAAGATCACCTATGGAGTGTGCTCAGGAGAGATGGTTTTTGCTTTCTTTGGGGTCTTCAAGTTGAATGGATTCTTCTTGAGTTTTTCCCAATACTTTCTTTTCTTGCTATATATGATTGCTGGTTCCTTTGGTTTCAACAATAGAATATCGCTTCCTTGAGTGTTTCTTTTGACTACCAACCTCTTGCAGCCTCTTTCTTCTTTAATCTCTCTATCTCATTATCTTTGGCTTTCAGCAGCATTGACTGATCAGAGATGGTTTTCATGACTTGTTCAGCTCAGCTATTACCTTTTCTTTTTCTATTTTCCTCTTTCTCAATAGTCTCAACAGAGTCAGTTACAAGCTCATCCATCCGTCAATTACTTCATGGTTAACTTCAATTTCCTCTTGTAACTGCTTGACTGTGGCTTCTAGCTTAATGATTGTTTCATCTTTCTCTATCATCTCTCTTTGATTTTCCTTAACTTCTCCAACTTTTTTTTCCTTAATGATAGATTGTGTATTGGCCACAAGATAACTTTTTGCTGACATTTATCTCTTCATCTCTCAGATCATTCGCATCATAAGCAATTATATCAACATAGTTGCCTTCATCTTGTTGCTCAACTACTTTATCATTCTCCCCCTCTACATCTAAACAAATCTCCTCTGTAGTGCCTTCATTCATAGCATCATGCTCATCTCCTCATGAAGGTTGGTTGGTTCAGTGCAGTTGCGCTTTCAGCAGGTTCAATAGGCGTGGGTGAGAAAGTTGGTTGTGTCGTTTGGTGAGAAGGTTTGTCATTGAGATTGGCAGAGAGAGGTTCAGTGGCACCTGTGTTCAGTGATGATTGACATTGGGCAGGTGAGATAGCTTGGGTATGCTCACTAGAAGATGATTCTATTAAGTTTATCACAGAGATTAGTGGAAAAGCTAAGGTAATGGTATGGTGGTGATTGTTGTGGGATTTGATCATGTGACACTACTTCAATTGAAGCAGAGTTTATTGATGTTTAGGAAGTGAAGGTGATAAGGGTTGGGTGTGTTCACTTGTGTGGAAAATAATATGGACAGGTGGTGATAAAGGTATGTTGGTATAGGATTGTGGTGAAGGAGGATTGGGTTCATGATGTGGTTGTTCAGGGATTCAGCCTGTGGAGTTTGTTATTATGGTTTGATCAGATGACTCAGATGATGTTGTTTTTTGCTATTGGTCATCAATGTATACAGTTCTTATGGGATATCAGCATCTCATCAGCCACATGTGCAAACATCTCCATCTCTTCTCCTGATATTGCCCACTGATCTTGTTAAGCACTGATCTTCCTTCTCGTTCAATATTAGGCAGTGCTTCATTAATGATCAGCTGAATGAATCTTGGAAACATATACATCTTATTTTCCTTCTCCAACCCTGATGTGGTCACATAAACATCTAAGAATGTACTTAGAATAGTTATATGTCCTTCCTTCAAATACACCAATTTCTGGATGAGATGTGCCTTGAGAATCTATCCAATCCACTTCCTATTGGACATGCATTTTAAGTACGTGTGGCACAAGAATCTGTACGGCTTACACAACCTTCCCTTCTTGATTTCACCATTTCTATAATCACCATCATATCCCATCAGTTGAAAAACCTTTTGAATGTATTCATGTTCAAATACATCTGGGTGACCCACTTCTTGAACGCCAAACTCCAACACCCTTCTAATGGTTCCTTCATCCACTCTTAACTCTTCATGTTCTGATTGTAGCATAAATCACCCTTCGGTCATGTTCCTCCTCAATCCTGACAGAGTTCCAGAAATCCATGATGTGTGATTGATAGATGATCAGATCCACAGATAAAGCATAGAACATCTTGACGTCTCAAATATCTGATAATATCCCCACCCATCGGTTACTGAATCGTCTGGATTAAGAAAAGCACAGACATTATGATCTTTAGCAATCGATTAGCCAATTGATAATGTTGTTTGAGTGGTGATTTGGTAAGGATTGTTGAGTATGAAAGATTTGAATGTTGGTGGAGAAAGGGTTTTTGGTTTGAGTGAGTTTTTTTCTAGGTCTGAAAAGGTCTGAAAAAGTGAATAAAAATGACTACGGTCAGATTATCATTTATACTCCCTCGACACTATTAAAACCTTTTATTTATATTGTGGGACACTTAACCCTAATTACCCTTCCGTGGTTATCCACAAGTTTATTCTTCCGTAGAACATCTATGGATGGCTAAAACTTTCCTTTTTGATTTGATTTAATTTTATTCTTCCGCAGAACATCTACGAAGACAATCATTTTTTATGTTTAGTTAATTCTTCCGCAGAACATCTACGGAAGGCAAAACTTAGCTGTTAGTTTTACCTTAAATTAATTCTTCCGCAGGAACATCTACGGAAGGCAAGTTTTATCCGTAGGTTACCAATCTACGAAAAGGAATTTTTGTTCTTTTTGATGTATGATTTTAACATAATGTTAGGTCATTTTTGTTTGCTATTGGACCTTGTTGACTTTGCGTCATGGAAATTGTGCAAGAAATGGTTTGTTAAAAACTTACAGATATCCTGCAGCTAAGTTAGTGCTCAGGTTCCAACTTTTTTCATTTAAAAATGAAACACATTAGATAAACTCAGATTTTCATGCTTACTACTCCCCCTAAATTTGTGATTAATCATGAAAGTAGCATTTATCAAAAATTTATAAAGGTAATAGCGTTAAAAGCAATTATCTGTCCAACTATTAGCAAGAAAAGAACAAAAACAAAATCTTTTTGTATTTTTGTTTATAAGCAGAAACTTAAATATATTTACAAGCATTTAATCATACAATGGGATCATACTATGACACTAAGTAACTTTTTGATAACAGTTTTGTTTGATGATAGTAGACATAGATCTAGTGTGATTGCAAGTATACGATACATAAATTCAAGCAAGAGTATATATTCAACTTGTCATGTTGTTTATCATGTTTTGGTACAGATTAAGGATAGACAAATATGGACTTCACATTCAATCACATTAGAGTTTGTCCTCTGTTTATGAGACAATTTATCACTTTTTCATACTTAAAACTATGTTTTGTAGTTATAAGCTCTATCTTAAGATTTCTTTGAAATCTTTTAATGCTGATATGATTTTTAAGCTCTGAATTAATATACAGTTGATCATAATAGATTCTTTTAGAGCTGTTCCTTTTTGGAACTTTTTGATGATCAGCATCGGGACACTAGGTCTTTACTTAGGAAAACAGAGGTGCTAGGAACTCAGTCTTTGCTTAAGCAAAACAGAGAGTTCATGATGCGCAAAGATAGAGGTTATAAAGTGACAACATAGAGTGCGTAGGTGAGTAAGTTGATCACAACAGGATAAGACTTACTTGCTTGCTCCTCAAAATGGAATTGGCCACAATTTGTCACCTTGACATTATGTTAAGCATGAACTTGTTTATTTTCCACTCAAGCTGAACCTACTTACATATCAAATCACATCTGATCAGTCTTTATTGATTGTTTTTAAAACAAATCAGGAAGTAAAAAGGTATAGTGTACTATCATTTCCATAACATGAACTTTATTCAAGAAAACATGAAAAGAAAACAATATTTTGGATTTTTATATGTTTATGAATTTTTGGATTTTTCATATTAGAAATTTAAAGGACAAAACATGCTTTTCATTGTGTTGATTATTTAATCTAAGTTGATCATGCCTAAAGACTCAATTAAGAAATTAAATCTCACTGAATCAAAGGCTTTAGTGAATAAATCAACAAGCTGATTTGTTGTGTCCACTTAATCAACTTGATTAAACTTTTTCTGAGCAATCTCTTAGAAAATGGTATCTGATTTCAATATGTTTTGTTTACTATGTTGCACTGGATTAGCAGTGATGAACATAGCACTGAGTTATCAATATGTATTGGTGTTTGAAAAAAATTGTAGCCATCATCAGTAGTTGGTTTTGCAACCAAAAACTTGAGAGCAGCCAGCTAAGCAGGTATGTACTCAGCCTCAGCTGTGAATACTGATACATTTTTTGCTTTTTGTACTGTCAAGAAACAAGTCTTGGTCTTATGAATTGACATCCACCAGTTGTGGATTTTCTGTTGTTGTACACCCTCCAAAGTCACTATCAGAATATGAGTAGAGGTTGGATTCTCCTTCTTTGGGATACCAAAGTCCTAGAGTGGCTCCCTTTGAGGTATTTGAATATCCTCTTGACTGCATTAAGATGTGACTCCTTGGGGTCTGATTGGTACTAGCACAAACACACACAGCAAACATTAAGTCAGGTCTGCTGGCAGTTAAGTACATTAGTGATCCTATCATAGATTTTATAATCTTTGATCAACTAACTCCTGTAGGATCAGGTACAATCTTATCTATTGTTGATGCTGGTGTTTTACATGAAGATGAATCAGCAAGGTTGAACTTCTTTAAAATTTGATTCACATACTTCTCCTGATTGATGAAAATGCCATCTGGTTTCTGATGAACTTGCAAACCAAGGAAATGTTAATTCACCCATTGAACTCATTTGAAACTCAGATTTCATCAAACATTCAAACTCTTCACACATCTCTTGTTTTTTGAACCAAAGATGATATCATCTACATATACTTGGACAAATGAGAGATCTTGATGATCATGCTTTAGGAAGAGAGTCTGATTAATTGTTCCCTTTTGTAACATGCTTGAGTAAGAAAGATGATAATGTTTCATACCACTTTCTAGGAGCCTGATGAAGTCCATACAAAGCTTATCAAGCTTGTATACCTTGTGTGGATAATCAGGATCTTCAAAGCCTGGGGGTTAGGAACATAGACTTCTTCATCAGTTTTACCATATAAGAAGGCACATTTTACATCCATATGGTAAACTATGAACTTCTTATGTGAAGGATAGGCTAAGAAGACTCTAATGGCTTCAATCCTTGCAACTGGTGCAAAGACTTCATCATATTCTATCCCTTCTTCTTGAGTATAGCCTTGTGCTATCAGCCTGCTTTGTTTCTCAGAATGATGCCTCTGTTATCTAGTTTGTTTTGAAAAGCCACCTTGTGCCATTTGGATATTGGCCTTCAGGAAGATCAACTAGATTCTAGACTTTTTGTTTTCTGAATTGCTGAAGTTCTTCTTGCATTGCTTCAATCCAGCTGTTGTCTTTCAATGCTGCTCTTATGTTGGCTGGAACAACTTATGAAAGAAAACATGAGAACAAATAGATATTGGTAGCTCCCCCTCGAGTTCTTGTGGTTCTTGCATGAAGATCACCAATAATGTTTTCTATTGGATGAGTATTATGAATTCTAGTTATTGGTATTGATTCAACTGGAATGAATGGTTCCAAGTTGGTGATATTGGTTGATGGAGATGGATCTAGCTGAGAAGGGGAATTAACAAAGTGATCATAATTCTCATTATTTAGGCCTTCTGATGCTGAATGAAACTCCATCTTCATGATTTTGTATTTTCGCAGATGTGGGTACAGCTTCCGCAGCAGCTACAGGACCAACTACGAATATTGTAGTTTGTTGATCTGCAAACGTGAATATTGTTGGAATGTATACTGATGAGTTTGGAACTTCAGTTGAAGGCAATGAATCATGTCCGGAAGAAGATAGAACACCTACGGATGTAGAAAGATCTTCTACGGAGGCATTGTTAACTTCTGCTGAAGTTGAATTTCCATGTCCATCAGTGTTTTCATTGCTTGTTTAAGATGAAGGCCCTGGATCAGCAACATTTGAAGCTGTATCTAGGGTAATCTTGGTCGATCAGCTATCAATGGCACTTCACCCATGTTTGGAGGAACATAAGGATAACAAGTATCCGCAGGACCTACAACATTTAAATAACTAGAGTTAAAAGTTTGTTAATGCATCTATATCAAACAAACCAAGATGATCCTTTTACAGATTTTGGAAATAAGGATTCATCAAAGATACATTAGGTGTTTCCTCCATAATATTTTGATGTGGATTGTATGCTCTATATGATTTAGATGTTAATGAGTAACCAACAAAGAAACCCATCATAGGCTTTTTCATCAAACTTTCCTAATTGATCTTTGGTGTTTAATATAGACACATGACATCCAAAATCTCTAAGATAACCTATAAAAGGTTTTCTTTTAAACAAAAGTTCATATGGTGTTTTATTATGTTCTTTGACAATAATGTTCTGTTTTGAACATTGCATGTTGTGTTCACAGCTTCTGACCATAATATGATTAGCAACTATGAATCAGCAAGCATTGTTCTTGCTACTTCAATTAGAGTTCTATTTTTTCTTTCAACAACTCCATTCTATTATGGAGTTCTTGGTGCACTGAATTGTCAAGCTATACCTTTGTCACTACAAAAGGAATCTAAAACATGATTAACAAATTCAGTTCCATTATCACTTCTTAGAATTTTGATTTTTAAATCAAGTTGATTTTCAATCTTAGTGATAAACTCCATTAATATTTCTGAGGTTTCACTTTTATGTTTTAAGAAAAAGACCCATGCGAATCTAGTGAAATCATCAACAATCACCAAACAGTATTACCTTTTTCCAATGCTTATTACATTGGTTGGACCAAATAGATCCATGTGCAACAGTTTGAGTGGTGTTGTGTTTGTGTTGATTGTTTTGGACTTGTGTGACACCCTATGTTGTTTTTCTTTATAACATGATGAACAGTGATTTGAATAGTGAAATTCTTTCTTTGGAAGGCCAATGACTAAGTCATTTCTAACCAACTTATTCATGTTCTTCATGTTTTAATGAGCCATCCTTCTATGCCATATTTGAGCTTCATCTTCTGATAACTTAGAAATCAAGCAAGTTTCATTGCATGTTAGAGAGGTGTTATTCAGGTCCAAAACATATGTGTTTCCTTTTCTTGGTTCTTTAAGAAGGATCCAGTTCTCTGGAGTTTGAAAACATGGCTTGAGAATGTAACAGTAAGTGTTATCAAATAAAGTGGTATAATTTTGATCACAAATTTGAGACACACTTAACAAATTGAATTGTAAATTTTCACAGAAGTTAACTTTCTCAAATTTGATTACACCATTTGTTACCATTCCTTCACCAATAATTTTACCTCCCTTCTTATCCCCACCAAATACCACATAAGAAGCATTTTTATATTTGAAATCATAGAGGAGAGAACAGTTTCCTGTCATATGTTTGAAACAGCCACTTTCAACATACCACTTGTTGTCAGTCCTCCCTGGATGTTTCTGCAAAAATAATGGAATCAATTAGACTGTAGAGCCCAAGCCTTGATGGTCTTGGGCTTGCCATGCCTCTATCACCTCTTCTTTCATTAACTTTTTCTTTGAACTTGAGGCTGAGGCTAGCCCTGAAAAGGTTTCTGCATCCTTTGTCTTTGACTGGTGTACATGTTTACCTTTTTCAAAGTGACCAAAGAAGTCATCATTTTCTTGCAACACTACCTTTTTATGAGGGGTCTTACTTTGAGATAGTTGTATCTCCTTCTTTTTCTTTTATTGATTATCAGCAGATGTTTTCTTTGTCTTTGAGATCTTCTACTTTGGTTGCTACTTCTTTTGCTTTTGGACTTTTGATTCATCATTCTCAGAAGATTGTGAATCTGATTCAGCAATCTCAACTTTTTGCTTCTTGAGAATCTTTGTTTTGTTCTTTTTGTTGAAGAAGCATTTTTGAGTAGAATGATTGTTCTTGTTGCATATGGCACAATACTTGTTGAAGTAACAATCAAAAGTCATATGATTGTTCATGTTGCATATGGAGCAATTGCTGCTGAAGTAGCATTCTTCTGTGCTGTGGTTGTGCATATCACACCATTTGTAATACATCTCTTCAGCTTCACTGTCAGAGTCAGCTTCTATCTTTGTTTGTTTCTACATCAGTGTCTTCGTTTGCTGCTTCAATTCTTTTCATACTTAGAAGCTGAAAGATCTTCTTTTTGTTGTTTACCTTTCTGGTTAGCAGTTGAATCACAGGTGTTTTCTTCTTCCGTAGATCTTCTATGGATGACTGTTTTGGTTTTGATTATTTCTTCTTCCCCAGATTTTCAACGGAAGACTATTTTGTCTTCTTCCGTAGATCTTCTACGGATTTTGACTTTGGAACATTTTTCCTTTGCTTTTCTACGGATGTGTGAGGACCTATCTTCTTCTTCTGTAGATGTTCTGCGAAAGTGTTTTTCTTTTCTTCCTCCGTAGTTCTTGTTGTTTGTTGACTGTTGTGCTTTTTGTTAAGCTCCTGAATCCCTTCATTCAGCTGACCAATTCTTGTGTAGATGGTCTTTAACAAATTTCTTGATTTCATCAAGTACTTTGGGAGTTATTGGTTCAAATTTTACATTTTTGCCCTTACCCAAACCAACACTTTCTTGTTCGCTAGGCTCATCAACCTCATCCAAATCATCACAGTCATCAAAGTCAATTTTTGATTCATTTTGTTTTAAAAATTCTAATTCAGATGAATCAGTTTCACTAATTTCTGTATCTTCACCACTTACCTCTTTATTATTTTCATCTTTTGATTCACTTTTGGTACTAGATACAAAATGATTTGATAAACTATTTGTTATTAAATCTGGTAGGGTGGTGTAATTATCATTAACTGGTGGTGCAATAGCATGAAAACCCAACCCAGACCTGTTCTTTGATTCAATATGAGAGTTTAACAGTTTCTCATACTGTTGTGATGATAGTTGAAATTTCTAAAGTTTCACTTTAGTAGATGCATGATCTGACATGGACTTTGTTAAGGAGGTGGTCAAACGCTCAACTTGTGCTTTCAGATTATAATTTTCAGACACAAGTTTGTCTAAATCCTTTTGTAATGAATTGATTTTGACCTGATAAAGTTTATGTTCTCTTACATGAGATTCATTTAAAAGCATAGTTTCTTTGACTTTATCAGCCAATTGTTGAGCATGAACCCTATATCTTTCAACCTCATCAAAACATAAGGAAGAACATAACCTTTCTCTTACCTCTCTGGCCATTGGAGGAACTTTGTTTTCCATATTAGCCATCAAAGCCTGATTTTCTTCTAGTACTTCCTTCTCATACATGCTCCAGTCATACGTACCATCCTGCAAAATAATCAAACCAGTTTCTTTAGAATTACTAGTTCCTGTTGAAGAACCTGTAGCTGGTAGGGATGAATTTATTAGCTGAGGTTACTTGAAGCTCCTCTGACTTGCTTGTCTTGCATCGGCTGGTGATTGCTGATCGTTGTTGCATTCTCTTGAGAAGTGACCATACATATTACATTTGTAACACCTCACCTTTGATTTATCAACACCAAATTTTTTGTTCTTCCTCCCACTAACAATCCCTTGTTTCTTTTCATGTACATTTTGGCTCTATAAGCAATCATGGCCATTTGCCATTGGAGATCCATCTCTTCTACTTCATCAGGATGAAGTTTTTAAGGTCTTGCTGACAGAAGTGGGCAGGAGTCAAGGTACTTCCTAAGTAAGCTTGAAAGCTTGAGCTGGAGGCTGCAAAGGCTGCCTTCTATTCTTCTGATTCCAGAACCATAGTGATTGGTTCTGTTTGATTGTTGGTTTTGTTGGTTTTAGAGTCATTAGCCTTTCCTTTTGCTTTTCTGTTTTGATTGTTTTGAGAGTTTGATTTAGAGGGCTTGGCAACATAAAAGCTAGTTTCCTCTTCATTGTCACTCTCAACACAAGAGTTTCCTTCATCATCATTAGAGATAAAGACACTTCCAACACCCTTAGATTCTTTGAATTGGTATGGTGCTATAGGTGCTTTAACACTCTTGTTTCTGGTTTTCTCGTCCAACTCCAAAGCTTCTACCTTTACAACCAGAGTGTCTAACCCAATTGAATTCAGATCAAGAGTATCCTTGAACATAGACACAGTATGGGTCTAGCTTTCTAGTAATGATTGAAGCATCTTTTTATTTAACTCCTTATTGCTGTACTTCAGTTCAAAGATATTCATCTCTGTAACAAGTTGCATAAACCTATGGAGTTGTTGAGGGACGGATTCACCCTGAATGTGATGGAATGTTTCATATTGTGAACGCAGGGTATCCTTCCTGATACTTCTAATCTCATCACTTCCCTCACACAAAGTGTGAAGAATTTTCCATAATGAGTTAGCAGTTTTGTATGCTTCACACCTGATCAATAGGTCTTCAGGTAAAGCCATAGTAAGCATACTATAGGCCTTAATATCGACTTTGACTTTCTTGGCATCATCAGGTGACAGATTTTCAGACTTATAGGCTGATTATTATCTTTGTAATTAGGTCCTAAATAAGGACCTTCAGTTGTAGACACCCATAAGTCAGGATCTGTATAATTAACATGATTCTTGAATCTGATTTTCCATGTTTTGAAATTAGATTTGTTCTCCAACTTCGGAGGTTGATAAGCGCCAACCACTGAATTGCTCATGTTAATTAACTATGCTAATTATCAAAAATTAACAAACCTATTTAAAATAAACACTAATTAAACAAATCAAACTGATAGATCAATTGATCTAGGTCAATGAGCACTTGGCTCTGATACCACCTGTGAATCTAAGGATCGACGTAGGAATTATCAATTTGATTTTAACAAGTAATGATTGCGGAACTATCAATACTTGTTGTTAATGGATTGTTTATAAATTGAAATCGATGAACAAAATAAAAAAACTTGAAAACACAATGTAATAATGTAACACAAAGATCATTTTCAATTGCTTTTCATTCACAACGAACCGATTATAATTGATGTTGATGCTCTTTATGTTCTTATGATTGCTTTCTTGTTCTCTGTTATTTTGTTATTCTGTTATTCTCTATTATTTTGATTGATATCGTTTCTATCAATATATACACCTATTTGAGTATCGATATCTCTCAATCTCTCTCTATTATGTTCCTATTTTCTTGCTAATATCTTGCTATTCTATTTCGCTATTTTGTTTCTATATGTGTGCATCCTTGCCTTGTTTATCAGCATAGGAGTTCACAATTTACATTGGAAATTGTAAATTACACAAAGAAAGTTATTGATGTGACGTGGAATATTCGCTTGACTTCAATATCTTCTGCCGTCATTGATTTGATGATGTTGCTTTGACATGTTGACTTGTTGACTTTTTGATCTTCTGTAGGAACTTCTCTTCCGTAGGAAGTTCTTCTTCCGCAGCAATTGGTCTTCCGCAGCAACACTTGGTCTTCAACATTTGTTCTTCAGTGGTTGTGCTTCCGCAGGAGTTCTTGTACTTCAGCAGCAAGCTCTCCTTCAGTAGCTCCATTTGATCTTGGATTTGTTTAGCATTTGTTCTTCCGTAGGAGATCTACGAAAGCATAGACTTTAGTTATGCTCCGGAGAACATCTATAGAAGAACACTTATTCATCCGCAGATTGTTCTAACACTTTGTCAATTTTCCAAATTGACCAATTCTGATGTTTCCTGCAATGACACATAAACCAACACACACAATAATATGGGTTAGCATATAATTCATGCAGTACATTATGTTATCAAAAGAGAATTACAATAAGTTATTACAAGAGTTGATTTATCATCTAAACCTATACAAAGGATCTAGACCTAACACAATCTTCGTCCCAATCCAAAACCAATCGCTAGATTCGATCCGGCAGCCTACACAAACACCACCCTTCCCTCTCCTCCTATTGAACCAACTAGCTTTATCGTTGCTAATAAGTATACTGAATAGCGCCAAGCGATGTCAAATGATTTGAATGCGGTTTATAGAAATGGTACGTGGACACTTATGCCCCCTATGCCTAATGCTAACATTATTCATTATAAATGGGTTTACAGGTTGAAATCAGATGAAAATGGTAAAAACAACAGGTATAAAGCAATGCTTGTTGCCAAGGGTTTTCACAACAACATGGTGTGGATTATCATGAGACCTTTAGCCCGGTCATCAAGCCTACCACTATTCATACTATGTTATCTCTGGCTATTACAAATAAGTGGTCTCTTCGACAGTTAGACATCGACACAGCCTTTCTACATGGTAACCTCGAAGAAACAATTTACATGCGTTAACCACTGGCTTTGTTGATCCGCAAAGACCCCAACATGTGTGGTTACTAAACAAATCCATATACGGTCTAAAACAGGCTCATCATGCCTGGTTCCATAAGCTGTCCATGGTACTTCAGCATCTTGGGTTTTATGGATCCAAAACAGATCTATCACTGTTTATTCTTCACTCAGCAAGCTCTCTTATTTACCTACTTGACTATGTTGATGATATTATCATCACCGGTAACAACTCTACTGAAATTACACGGCTCATTGCCGAACTTAACTCATTCTTCCCACTTAAAGATATTGGTCAGTTGCATTATTTTCTGGGAGTAGAGGTTACTCACAATGGCCATGACTTGATTCTTTCACAAAGAAAATATATTGATGATATTCTGTAGAGGGCTGGATTGACAGATTGCAAAGCCACTTCTACTCTGATGAGCACCTCCTCCATTCTATTGCCAGATGATAGCCCTCTTCTTGATGATCCCTCTTGGTACGGACAGATAGTGGGTGCTCTTCAGTATGCCACTCTTTCTTGTCCTGACAATGCCTTTGTTGTCAACAAAGTTTGTCAATTCATTCATGCTCCCACTGACAACCACTGGGATAGAGTAAAGCGTATTCTACGCTATCTAAAACGCACTATTAACATGGGCCTTTGGATCCGTCACAACACAGGCTATCGGCTTCAAGCATTTACAGATTCTCACTGGTCCACCACTCTTCAGGCCTTCTCAAACTCTAATTGGGCTGGCTGCTCAAATGATAGTCGATACACGGGAAGATTTGCTATATATTTAGGTACCAATCTCAGTTCATGGTCTGCTCGCAAACAACGTACTGTTTCTCATTCTTTAACAGAGTTTGAGTACAAAGCCATTGCTGATACCGTTGCAGAATTACTTTGGATACAATCTCTTCTTCGAGAACTTGGGTTGAACAGTGACGTGCCAACACTTGGTGTGACAATCTTGAGCAACTTACCTCACCACTAATCCTGTTTTTTGTGCTTGGACTAAGCATGTTGAAGTCGATTATCACTTTGTTCATGAAAAAGTTACTCAGGGAAAACTAAAGATTCAGTTTATCTCCACAAAAGATCAAGTAGCCGATATCTTTACAAAGCCATTATATTCCCAAAATTTTGAATTTCTTAGGTCCAAGTTGCAGATTGCTAACCGTCCTGAACTTGATGGGGAATATTAGACTATGCTGCTATTACTTATTTAGTCCTACTAATCTTCTCGTTAGTCTAGGGTATCTAGATGTAACTTATTTATCTATGGTGTAATCTGTTCAATAGTCAATCAATGAAATTATCTTTTATAGTTTGATTGACTAT
Source organism: Flaveria sonorensis (assembly GCA_025506505.1). Classification (NCBI taxonomy): domain Eukaryota; kingdom Viridiplantae; phylum Streptophyta; class Magnoliopsida; order Asterales; family Asteraceae; genus Flaveria; species Flaveria sonorensis. Next base: position 26,759 of record JACCIY010001339.1, on the reverse strand, counting down.
GCAACTTGCATTATAAATAATTACAAAAAAGTACATATACCTTGTGTTGTAGTAAGTTTACCCTAACTTTGTTGGCGGTTTTGTTTTTATAACTATTTTCACGTAAAGTATGTAACACATACTTGGTATAGTTGTATATGTTGATTAACATTATAAACATTATAAACTATAAATGGGTGAGAGTGTAATGATGATGGAACATGAGATCCTAGGTGTGAATATATATATTTGTGTCTTTATATTAGATAAGAATCGCATAAGAGCAAAATATTAATTGAACAACGGCTTGCAATGCAAATAACAATTTTCATGACTTTCAATAGCCATTACTCACACATGCATGATATTTAATCCTCAAAATGGTGACTTAAATAGAGCATACTTGCCCACAACTCAAAATCATGAAACACATAGAACCAACAACCAAGCCGCTACTCAAGTGGATTAGATTTTAAGTTTTTGACTTAATAATTTTGGCCAACAAATCCTAAAAATAAGAAGGGTATGCGATCTGTTTATCAGTAGCTCTGTTTAGAATTTGAGATGAGACTTTCTATAAGACACGCACAAGCTCGTTTACTAAGGAGTGTGCCCAAGCCGCGGCTTACAAGATAAAAAAAAGGGGCAGTTAAGAGAATCTTATCTAGCCGCAGATAGAAGGACCCAAATCAAGGAAAGGCCATAACAAAGTTAAAGGAGCGATGCAGGACAACACCATGTGAGCCGCATCTTGTTCGCAAGACATGAGCACCTGCTCATGAAGATGGAAACAAACACCATGCCACCCGTAGCTCACGGATCAGCCGAGCTCTCTGAAAGGAAAGGCACAGGATAAGTCCCAACTAATGGTTGCTCAAAGAGTCAAAGATGAAATAAGATTGGTTCTGGCTAAAACAAAGTTTTCAAACAAAACGTTGGTTAAGCGATAGGGAGTTGTTTCAGAAGGAACCGAGGGGCCGGTTTCATAAACCACATTTACCACGAAATTGAATGCCATCTATCCTTTGATCTCTTCATCTTTTTATGTGAAGCTCATGTTTGTTTTTGAAATTTTAAGCTTCGTGACTTCTTAAAAGCACCATAGGCACTGTGAGCTAGAGACAAAGTAAATCTGTGATAAGATGAGTTGTCAACATACATACTAAATGACATAAAAGTCTAACCTACTTTTGAGCTTTAGCACTTTGCTTTACCATATATAGTTGTGTAGGCATGATATTTTTGTTGAGCAAACAATTATAATCAAAACTATATGGTCTATTAGAATTTTATAATATTGTTCTTTCAGAGAACAAAAGGGGAGTAACTTACGCATATATATTATTTTTGTTTGCTTATTATTTTCTGTCAAGAATAAACAAACATTTAAATATCCCTTTTCCTATAGGAAAGATTACACTCCTATGTATTCTATGTCATGAACAAGTTGTGGGTTTGGTGCTTACTCCTGCTCGAGCCACTCAAATCAAATATATATTAAATGACTTACATAAGAAGTAACTCTTTTTATATTTGAATGAACTAAGTTGTAGTCTTTTAATATATGGACGTATGTTTATGATGGTTTCTTAAATTTGGAAATGTGTATAGTGAAGTATAATTTTTTTTTCAAAGATTGATGTAAGATATCTGTATTTGCAAATGACAAAATGATTTTGGAACAATACGGTGGAGAAAGTTTGAGATAAAAACCTGATAACCCCGAGTCATGGATATAGATCAAGATGTCATGTAGAATGCACGACAAGCATGGATCTGGCCATTGTGTGGACAGCATGAAACACCTTTTGTTAATGGTCCCACAGATGGCGCCAAATGTTGCTCCAAATTCCTCACCTAGAGGCAAGTTGAAGAAAGAGCGGTGCAATAGAGTGACTTATGCGGTTCAGGCTCGTCCCATGGGTGATATAATTTTATTTTTCTTCTTCTTGGACAAATAAGCTGCAACCAAAAAGAACTCGTTAGAGGGCCCTGGAGCTTGAGCTCTAAGAGCACTCCGACGCTCAAGTCAGTATGTATATAAGATGTATCAAACATAAGCATAAATGTATGAAAGTGAGAATAGAGATAATGGACATCAGATGTTAAAGCTAAAGGAATGAGGTGAATGGTATTCTCTGAGAGAGTAGAGAGTTAGGAATGATTGTGTACCCCCTCTATTACCTGATGTGAAAGATGGTATTTATAATGGTTGTGATGCTGAGCTTCTGGTCAATGACTCTATTCTAAGTAGTCTTTTGTCACTCATCCAAAGTAGACTTCTTTGGTCAGAGGGTTCAATACTTATTTGGTACAAATTAAAGGTTTTTATATGATTTAAATGATTCTTGTCCCTTATAGTTGACTTTGTCTTCTGTTGTAACAGACTTTAGTAGTGTCACTGTCCATCTGAAGGAGTTGGCCTTTTGTTCTTTGTTGTTTTATGATCTGACAATATTCTCAGATAACGAATGGGTGCCTTTCTTCTTTGTTAAGCTTCTTGTTTGTTTCTAGAGTTTCTAAGTGCCCAACCTGAATCACTCTCTTTTATTCAACCACCATATTAATTAGTCTCATCCAAGCCGCGGCTAAGGGCGTCCCTTTTTCCTTATTTTGGTCATACTTTCAACCGCTAAAGGTGAGCTTCTTTATCATGTCATGACTAGGCTTTCATACTTGTATTAATCATCTTACAAATGTCTTTAGTGGTTTTGTCATTAAAAGTGGTGCATCTGCATCTTTATTAGTTCTTGAAATTTTAGGTAAGGCTGCACGTTGTACTAGTGTGAGCCGCGGCAGAGGGTATGCACTTGAGCCACGGCTTAAGGCCTTTTTCTCTATTTGAGGTGATATCCCTTGTGTCAACTGAGGCTAAGGGTCTTCTCCTTGTGTTAGCCAAAGCTAAGGGTCTTCCCCTTATGTCAGCCAAAGCTAAGGCTCTTCCCTTTGTGTCAGCTAAAGCTAAGGGTCTTCCCCTTGTGTCAGCTGCAGCTAAGGCTCTTCCCTTTGGGTCAGCCGCGGCTAAAGTACACCCTCTTGAGCTGGGCCGAGGTTGCCATGTTCCATTGAGTTTTCTTTGCTTAGTGTAATCATGTTATCATACTAGGTTAATTTCTTTAATAATTATTTTTGTTGTATATGGGGTCGTACCCGATCATTATTCATTGACGACATTCTGATCTACTTTAAGAGCGAAGAAGAGCATGATCCTCACCTCAAAGAAGTAATCGATACACTTAGGAACGAGAAGTTGTATGCGAAATTCTCTAAGTGTGCATTCTAGCTACGAGAGGTCCAATTTCTTGGCCATGTGATTAATCCCGAAGGGATCATGGTGGATCCTACGAAAGTCAAAGCAGTATTGCAATGGAAATCTTCAAGGACACCATCCGAGATCCGTAGTTTCTTGGGAATGACGGGATATTACTATTGATTTATCCAGGATTTCTTGAAGATAGCTTCTCTGTTGACCATGCTGACTCATAAGGATGTGAGGTTCTAATGGAGTGTAGCCCAGGAGAATGCCTTTCAAGAATTAAAGACAAGGTTGTCTCAAGTGCATGTCTTAACGTTACCCAAAGGGAATAACGACTTAGTGGTGTATTCGGATGCTTTGTATTCAGGCTTAGGTTGCGTGTTGATGCAACGAGAGAAGGTGATAGTATATGCATCCCAACAGTTGAAAGTCCATGAAGTCAGTTATCCTACTCACGATTTAGAACTGGCAGTGGTGGTTTTTGTGTTAAAGATTTGGAGGCATTACTTGTATGGAACCAAATGCATCATCTTTACAGATCATAAAAGCCTAAAGTATTTCTTTAAGCAAAAGGATCTAAACATGAGGCTGAGAAGGTGGTTAGAGTTGATGAAGGACTATGACTGTGAAATCCATTATCATCCAGGCAAGGCGAATATGGTTGGTGACGCCCTTAGTTGGAAAGAAAGCCTTGAACCAATTCGAGTGAAGGCATATTAGCTGATTGTGACGCCTGGTGTCATGGGTCAGATTAATGAGTTCCAAGATGAGGCTTTGAAGGACGATAGGATCAACTCTGAGCGAATGAAGGGACAGATTTCAGATTTAGGAGAGAACACTCTTGGTGTTAGAACCCGATCTGGGCGGATGTGGATTCCTTACTACGAGGATTTGAGGGAAAGGATTATGGATGAAACTCACAAAACTTGGTATTCCATTCATCCTGGTGGCATGAAGATGTATCGTGACCTAAAGAAGGATTATTGGTGGCCGGGGATGAAGCATAATATGGTAGAGTATGTGAGTAAGTGCCTAACTTGTTTACAAGTGAAGGCCAAACACCAAAAGTCCTATGGGAATATCCAACCCTTGGATATTCCCGATTGGAAGTGGGGGCACATCATAATGGACTTCATTACAAAGTTACCTTGCATGGCGAGAGGATGTGATAACATTTGGGTGATCGTGGAACGCTTGACGAAAAGTGACCATTTTTTGTCAATTTGAGAGACGTACTCATCGGAAAGGTTGGCGGATCTTTTCATCAAGGTGATTGTAACTCATCATGATGTACTGGTATCCATTGTTTTTTATAGGAACACTTGGTTTACATCCATGTTTTGGAATAAATTTCACGATGCGATGGAGACGAGGTTACACATCAGTATGGCTTACCACCCTCAGATGGATGGTCAGTCAGAAAGAATGATACAGACGCTAGAGGATATGCTCAGAGCGTGTGTTATCGATTTTGGAGGAAGTCCGTTAGTAGAGTTTTCATATAATAACAGTTATCATGCTAGTATTGGTATGCCTCCTTATGAAATGGTATACGGTAGGAAGTGTAGAACGCCGATATGTTGGGGAGACATTGGGTAGAAGGAGCTAGGAAGTATTGAGGTGATTGAGGCCACAACAGAGAACTTGGATAAGATAAAAGCCTTTGTTGGACTCAACAAGTGCATTAAAGGATAATGCATGCCATAATTAATCATAATGTGTTCTAACATTCAAACAATCATTTACTAACATACAAACAACATTAACATACATATCAAACACTAACTATTGTTTAAATTTCTTTTTCAAGTTTTGTAGATAAAAGAAATTTTTGCTAAGTGTCCATAGCGGATGAAGTGATATCCACAGCAGATGAAGTTCAAGCCACAACAGATGAAGAGTGAAGTCCAAGTGCTGACAGCGGATGAACAAAACATACAGCAGATGACCAAGTCCCACAGCTGATGAATAGTCCACAGCGAATGAACACTCCATAGCGAACAAGAACACAACAAACAACACAAGTGTTCACAGTGGACAACATCCAATGCACAGCATACAAGTAATTTAACATTCACAGCGGATGACTTAACATCCACAGTAGTCAAGACATCATCCACAATTGACAGCTTGTAGACAAGATTTTTTATGTATTTCATTTTAAAAAAGGGTATTTTGTAAATGTACATAGTAGGTACATAGGCTATAAATAGTCGTATACCCTAATCCTTTGTAAGCTTTTGAACATTCATCAATCAAACAAGCAGTTATTATCATTCATTGCATTCAATCTTAAAACACACACAATCATACACACACATAGAGATCATGTCAATAATCATAGGTTTTCGTACTATGATTATCTGAGTATTGATTTATTACACCTTGTTGTTATTATTGAGAGATTGAAAAGGTATTTGGGGGATTCATCAACTTTGTTATTAGCAAAATGTTTAAAACCCGAATCCATCAGGTGGTATCAGAGCCTTGGCTCAAATCATACAAGTGATTTTTGATCCTCTCAACCAATACAATGATCTTTATGGTTTATTAGCTTCATATCATCCATTTTGAGCTTGAAATCAACACAAAAACCCTCTTCTACATCATACATTCAACAAATGTTCAAAAACATGATTTAATCATTTGTTTTGGTGCATTTTGAAGAAGATTCTGTGTTCTTGTTGTTATTAAAGCTCTCATTATCATTCATACACTATTTTCAAAACAGAATCATCTCAAAACCTCCAAAATTCTCATTGGTTTCAAGGGTTCTTGATAAAACAGTAATCGAGTACTGTTCTATCAAGTTTACATCAAACAAACACTATTTTTGGATACATTGAATCCATTTGTTATGCATTATCATCATATTCGAGTTTGTTCATACTCGAATCAAGTTATTGAGTACCTTCAAACAACAAACTGATTGTTGTTTTCTTTGAAGATTGTCACAGCCGCAACAGTTGCTAGGAGAAACCCTAGTTCATCATTAGGATTATTAGAATTAAATAACCCTATAGTATAATGTGAAATTGTTTTCTTAAGCAACATCATTCACAAACATCCTATTTCAAAAATACAGTAAATATCATTAATATATTATTATAAATTACACAAAATAAGTAAATAAACTGTTTGAATCTGTATTATTATTATTTTCTTAATAAGATAGTATATATGTATATAGATATGTATGTATATGTATATATATGTATATATATGTATATGTATATATATATATATATGTATATGTTTATATATATATACATATATATATATATATATATATATATATATATATATATATATATATACTAGTAACGTGCCCGTGCGATGCGCCGCGTGCGACACTTTTCATATGGTACTCGTCTCTGGTTAGTTTTATATTTAAAAAACTGAATTCCTTCTTTTAAGCATATTGTAACAAACATGAAAAAAATTATATATAATTAAAGATACAAGGGTCTAAGTGTAAATAAGTTTAAAGTTTTATTTTTTTAGTAGCGTTAGAAAGACATAATTACCCTTGTTAAATTTATTTTTTGGGTTGTACCTTGTGCTTAAAATTTACAAATCTCTTAATTTTGGCCGGAATCCTTCCTTCGTGCATTATAATATAGTATAGATATATATAGGAGAGGGATTAAAAGAAAACCATGTTTATAATAGAAAACTGTAAAAACCACCACTATTCAATCATATAATTTATAATTGATTTAAATTTTTAATTGTTTAAAATATATTTGAGTAAACGTCATCCTCAACTTTTCTTACCAACACTCATATCTAACCTTCTAATTTACATTAGCGAGCTGGTAGATTTCGTTTGAAAGATGTTAAGAAAGTTTCATCACTTTAACTCTATATGATTTATCATTAAATCCAACATCCCACCCCCGTTAGTATCCTTAAATAATATTTCAAATAAAATTTCATTCTTTATTAAATATCCATCAACAAAGTAAAATTCTTTGTGTGTGCATTAACAGCCATTAACAAAATTTTAAAAAGAATGACTGTATAATTCGAAAATAATTAGTTATACGCATTTTCTTATCATATCAAATAATATTATTTTAGAAAAGTATAAAAAAATATTATTAATCCTAAATGAATAAATATATACTTGATGTTTTCCTTAAAGAAAATAAAAAAGGAAGTTTTTTCATTAGCCAAGGGTCTACTTGGAGCAACCTATTTAGTAATGTTTACTTTTATTTAGATTTTATTGAGATTGTACTCTTGAGTGGGATATTAATTGTTGATTGTTTGTTTATTATTTTCAAGAAGGATTGTAACAAGTTGATAATAAATTAAGAAATGAGAAGGCAAGGAGAAGCGTCCAAAAGCAACAGACATTCCAAACTTACAAAACAAAGTACATGTGATCGCTTAGCTGGACACACCAACTTTCTAACTTTCATTTACTGAATTCAGAAGATAGATATGGATAAACAAAATCATACACACATATATCTATGCGCATGTATCTACGCTACAAGAGTCTCTCTAGGAACGTCCGATAAAATTGAAACGATACTGTAACAACCCTGATTTTTGAGTCCCAAAATTTTTTATTAACAACCTACATGAGCCATATAATGATAACGGATTTGGTTAGATGATGGGAACCTATGAATTGAGCCCAACTATACCGGGTTTAGGCCCACACAATCACATATAAATCATAATAGGCTTTGACCCATCAAACCCTAATGGATCATTGGAACACTATTTTTAATGGGCTTTGGCCCATCAAACCCTAACGGCCATTGGGCCACTATGCTTTGATGTGCTATGACCTACCAATCTCATGGGCCTTGAGCCGATATCTTAATAGCCTAGACGTTGCTTAGAATTTAATGGGCCTTGATCCACAAACGTGTACGAACTTAGTACAATTAGATAAAATCAATACATAAAATGCCCAACATCAATAAAACCCTAAGCAAAATCAACGAGACCTAATAAACAACCATTATACCAAAAAGGACCCGTTAACTTATAAAGTTACGACCATTCAATAGATTAAAATAACTTACATACATGATTAAATGAAATACCAAATATATATAAAATAATAAAAGTATTGATTTAATAAAAATCATAAAATCTAAAACTTTAAATATAAAATCACCAACTATAATTATATACATTTACATACTTAAAAACATGTACTTGCCTAACAACTAAAAATTAAAAAAAGAATATGCATTCTTACACTTAATCAAAATAGATAGTCTCACAGATGTATTTATTTCAATCATATCTAACAAAGATAGTCATCTTCCCAAGATTTTGCTAAAGTTTATAGAAGGAACTAGAAACTCTAGTAAACTAGAGCGCTATTTATAGATTAACCGACAAAGTCAATGAACTTTTCAAATAATAGACGACAGACTCTATGCATACACCATCGACTTTGGTAGTAATTATTACAGACATCTATTATTGAAATGACTCTTATGAAAAATGCAAGACTTATGTTTTCCAAACTAAATTAGGTGAAAGTCGGTTATCTGAACCTAGGATAGTCCAAGAAGCAAGCAACTGACAAGGTAAAACCAATTAAGAATAAAAATCACTTTGAATTACCAAAGGTGTAATGTAGATTGAAGACTTAAACCTATAAAATTTCAAATAAAGTGTAAAGTGATGCTAAGTGTATCGGAGTGATACGATTTGGGAAGAATAAATAGCTTAAACATTGATACATTGGACTGTTCGATATAACGGTCAAAATAGGACCGGTAGCATACTAACTGAATATTTAAAAGGCATACATGACACCAGTCATATATTATGCCTAAGAAAATGTCTATTGAATGAGGTTGAATGAATACCATTGGAAGATGTATACATCGATGAAAAGCTTAACTTTTTTGAAAAACCAATGCATATCGAAGATTGAAAGATGAAAAGGTGGCACTTTTAAAAAATAATTATGTTCGTCAAGGTCAAGTGAAATGCATGTTATACACCCAATTATACATGTGAGTTAGAAAATAAAATGGAAAAAGTTCCCTCACCTATTTAAGTAAAACCGAATTTCAAAGATAAAATTTTGTAATTGAGGGAGAATGTAATAGTTATCAAATTGTGTAGTTTGGAAATTATATTTCATACAAATTGTCGAACAAGTAAGTAACGAGTGAGATGGATATTTGAAAGATGGAATATGTTGACGAGCATTTATTATTTTAAGAGAGCGTCTAATAAATAATTAAATATATTATATTTGAACACATTTCGTTTTTAACGAAACTTAGGTTGACTCGTAGAGAAAAACGAGCACACATCCCAACGGAAAATTCAGGATTTTATTAAATGTTATATTTTAAAAGTTATAAGGGGAAAACAAATGAAACACATAAATTAATTATATAAGGAAGCAAACAAGTAGGCTGGTCACTAAGTAAGCAAATATCTTGGTTGCTCACTTTCATCTCACATCGACAAAAGGAAAGAATTCAGCAGCTTGTCTGCTTGCTATAAATAGAATCTTATAAGTTTCTTTTAAAGTATAAGTTTTTCCGGAGAACACTCTAGTATAAAGAGAATCCCACGTACTTGATACCCCATTAAGTGTCGTTATTAGTTGTTTTGGAGCTCGAGTAGAAGCACAAGTATGTCAAGTATTATTTATATTAGTATTATCATTAGGAGTAGGAGTAGGAAGAGGAGTAGGAGTAGGAGTAGGAGTAAGATTAGTAGTACTATTATTTTTAAGTATTAGGGTTATTGTTAAGGGTAGGTATTAGGTAGCCTAACCTTAGTTAGGTATAAATTGATCACCCATGCTTAAACAAGGTAGCGTTAGCCAATAGCCAACCACAAGAATAACTAGTTAGTTGTACCATTATCTAACCTAAAATTATTTAAATGTATCAAGACCTGAGATATTACCAGATCATACTAGCAACCGTTATCAATTGTTATAGTAATTGTTTAGAGCAACTGTTTAACACATGAATTATCATGGTCATTTAAAAAATTTTGATTGTATTCAAGGTTATTCAAGTAGACCCAACATAGACATAAGCTATCGCAAAGTGGGAAAATTCTAAAACGCCAATAGAAGTATGTAGATATCTCGGATTAGCGAGATACTACTGGTGTAGAAAGTTTGTAAAGTTTGAATAGTAAATAGTGACCAAAGCAGAATGAAGCGATTGAAACTTTATAGCAGAAGTTAATAACTACACCAATCTTAGCATTACCCAATGGGATGGAAGAAATAAAGTCATTCCTTATGTATTCACGGCAACTAAAACTCATGAGAAGAATTATAAGACTCAAAATTTTTAATTGGGTGCCATAATCTTTGCCTTAGTGTAATGGAGGCACTACCTTTATGAAGTCAAATTCATTATTTACACTAACCATAAAAAGTTTCAAATATATCTGAATGAACTAAAGGTGAGATAGAGGAAATGTATGGAACCCATCAGTATTATGAATGAAAAATATGTTATCATGATGGAAACACCAATGTAGTTGCAAATGCCTTGAGGTAAAAATAAATAAAAGAAGCCTAAAGAGTCCATGCGCTAAGACTCGAACTTCAAAGTAATTTGACAGGTCATTTGAAAAATGCTCAAGAAAAGGCGTAAAATAATGAAAATTTAGAGAATGAAGACATGAAAATCATGATTGATTGGTTGGTCTTGGGTAAGAATGACATTCCTGGAAAAAGAATCTAGGTATTAGGGTATGGTAACCTGAGTGAAAAATCTTGGAAGGTCACATGTTGTCAAACCCCCCTTATAGCGGAAACACAAAAATGTACTATACGGGATCGTCATAACACATTGATAGTTAATAGAGATGCATTAAATGATGAAAACCAACGTGCCATGATGTCACCCGACACAAATGGAAACTTGTGTCGCGGTTTGTTAATTCTACAACAAACATAGTCAGATAAGCATAATGAATTTAAATCCCATAACCCGGGAATAACTAAAGGTAAACAAGCCCAACAATGATAACATAAAGTAAAACATAATTGTTTAAAATTCTAGAGCAAGTCTAAAATGTATTCCCTTAGGGTTATCTCTAAGGCATCGACTCTAGCTATCCTTGATGATTATTACTTGAAAAGATACACTAAAAAAGGTCAACACATGGTTGGTGAGTTTACAAGTTTGAATAATAAACAAAATTTGATGATGTGTAAAGTTTGTAGGACATAAGTATATATAGTTATAAGCAAGCAATATCATATGTAAACATGAGCCTCACAACTAAACCTATGACGTACACACAGATCTTGTCGGAACATATTCACCCTAGGGTCAGTACCTGACCACTGTGAGTCCCAACTAGTATACCAACAAACAAGCGTGGGGTGTCAGCTCAATAGTACTATCAATGCCCGTCCGTCGGCTCCAACACTAGAGTTAAATAGTTGTGTGTAAAGAACCACATAGAAAACTCATGCATGTACCAGATATTAACTTATAAAATAGTAAACACAACAGTCCCAAAGATTAAATAAGTTCACAACATAAAAAGGCTGCGCATACTTTCCTCCTAGGTTTATAAATAATTTTAATGAAAACTAGGGCATGATACTCACCTTGAAAAGATAGAACAAATAATGGAATCGAAAGAGCTTCTAGCAACGCGCGTAACCTAAACAAGCAACCACCTATAACAATGTATAATTGAACTTGTAACACACCTTAACATACACTATTATGCACCCGGTACGTCTCGCATCAATTCGGGATTATTACGTGCAACTCACACCTAAATGATGTCTTTATTTTATATAAAATGCAGTTGGATTGTTTATATTATTAACCACCCGAAAACATATACATATATATTTACAATTGACATTTTTATTCCTTATTATATTCTTATATATATACAGACATATATATATATATATATATATATATATATATATATATATATATATATATATATGTATATGTATATTATATGTATATGTATATGTATATGTATATGTATATATATGTATATGTATATGTATATGTATATGTATATATATATATATGTATATGTATATATATATATATGTATATATATATATATATATATATATATATATATATATATCAATATCATACATACAATATGAGCTTATACCCATACTAATGCCTTCATATATATATATATATATATATATATATATATATATATATATATATATATATTACAAAATATACTCATACCTATCTAAACACACATCAACCAACACTCACATACAAAAACAACACACACACACATGTGTGTATATATTGTGTATATATATATATATATATATATATATATATATATATATATATACAAACCCATCATATACATGCATACCTTTTAACATACACACACGACTAAACAGACACACCTATCATATACATACATACACTTTTAATACACCCATACCACTAAAAACAAACACACACTCACAACACACACAATGCACACATACACACAATTCACACACACACACTAAACACACACGCTCACTCATGGCTCATACTCACACATACACACTAGACATACATACTCACACACACTAACACACACTCACAGTTCACACACACACACACACTCACACACTCACAACCACACTCACACACACACACACTCACAACCACACTCACACACATATAACACATACATGCCTATATACATAAACACACACACCGAAACACACACACCCCCATGCCGAAACACACACACATACATGGCACTTATACACACACACCCCATCCGGAACACACACACGCCCATGCCAAAACACACACACAAACACGGCACTTATATACACACACCATAACACACAGTCACACACATCACACACACCAAAACACACATACACACACCCTCGACATACAGCAGCCGAAGGCTATTGTGTTTTTTCTCCTCTCGGCAAGTACACACACTGTAAGCACACATACAACACAATATATATATACGACATACACACAGAAACTAATTAACATACAACAATATATACATATACACAATCAAACCCACTCACGACAATATGTATATACCTATGAACAGATCAAACTCGAAACAGAGCACCAACAAAAACAACCGAAATGAAACACGTACCTGTTGTATGTGTTACGGGAGACCGACGGCGATCGACAGAGAGTTCCCGGTGATCTCGATGTCATGGAGGGGTGGTCGACGATAGGATGAGGCTCACGGCCGATAGGGTTTCACGGTTTGGGGGTGTCGACGGTTTTACGACATATACATATAATTTTTACAAATTACACTTTAGACCCTCAACTTTTAATTATTTATTCCCTTAAGTTTACTTAATTTACAATTTAAACCCTGGACATTTAATTATAATAAGAATAGTAATAATATTAATAATAATAATAATTTAATATTAATATTGTTAATCAATATTTATATTATACTGATTAATAATAAAGTTTTTATTTAATTAATTTGGTTTATCATATTATAAAAAAAATTAGGGTTAAAGAGCAAATCCATAAAAATAAAGATCGAGATCGGAAACGAATTCATTACATAAGAATAATAAATGCAAAAGGAGGGTTAATGAGCTTTGAGTTAATTGACGGATTTCGTGTGTGACGAATGTCATAGTATCCCCCAGTTGAAAGAATTTCGTCTTGAATTCAGCTGGAGTTAGATCTTGAAGCTCTATCCACGAACAGGTGTGAATATTTAGGTTTCATCTGATCTTCCCCCTTCCACGTAAATTCAAGCTCTCGCTTAGAGTTCCATCGAACTCTGACAATAGGGATCTTGTTGCTCTTCAATTGCTTAACTTCCCAATCCATAATTTCTATCGGTTCCTCCATAAAATGAAGTTTCTCATCGATCCTGATTTCCTTAATCGGTACATGAAGAAAACCATCGGCTAAACATTTCTTACGGTTCGATACATGGAACGTATCGTGCACGCCACTAAGCTCTTGAGATAACTTTAACTAATACGCCACAAGATCAATTCTTTTGGTGATCTCGAATGGCCCTACATACCTAGGAGCTAACTTTCCTTTCTTTTCGAACCGTACAAGTCCAATTTAGTGATGAAATCTATCTCAATGTCTTTCTTCATTCCCGGCCACCAATACAACTCCTTAAAATCTTGGTACATCTTGTCTACACCAATATGAACAGAGTATTTCAATTTGTGTGCTTCGTTTTTAACTAGGGTTCGAATATTTCCCCACTTAGGTACCCATAAGGGATCCATAAAATATCGTACACCGTCCTCCTTACAGTTCATCTGTTTATCCAAACCACACAACTCCTCATTGACAATATTCTCTTCTTTCAATGCCTCACCTTGTGTGGTCAGGATTTGAATCTTCAGATTTGATTGAATGGTCATTCCCAAGGCTCGTGCACATAAGGGTTTAACACGTTCCTTTCTACTCAAGGCATCGGCTACCACATTTGCCTTTGTGGGATGATATTAGATTTCACAATCGTAGTCACTGAGAAGTTCCACCCATCTACTCTGGCGCATATTCAGTTCCTTCTCGTAAAAAATGTGTTGAAGAATTTTATAGTCAGTATAGATGACGCACTTAGTCCCGTATAGATAGTGCCTCCATGTCTTAAGCGCAAATTGACCGGGTTAGAATCAATGTGGATCGAATATATCAATGATTTCAATGAACATTTGCAGCGAAAATACAAATATCTAAACACACATAAATACTCATAACGTATTGATTGGATTGATTTTAGTGTAAACGAAGCTTTCGGTGTGAAAGGTTGTGCAAAGATTACAAAATGTAGGCTAAAAGTTACAAAAAGGGTGAAAACCTTTTCTAATTACTGGTCAGATACTATGACCTGTACAATGACCTAAATACCCTCACATACAATCTCGAAATACTAAGTACAAGGTACAAAATAACAGTATCCGTAAAATTGGTTCTACACTCGTATTTGTATCTTGTACATCCGTATTTGTTTTTTACGGGTGTACAAGTCTTGTTCGCATTTCTTTTGTTTGGCATAAGTATTTGTTTTGATTCACCCGCATTAGTTCTTTGTGGGTGGACAAATGCTCATCTGCTTTTGTCTTTCTTCACCCGCAAAAACTAATACGACTGAACAAACACTTAGCCTTTTTCTTCATCCGCATGTAACACCCGAAATTTTGTCAAAAACAAAGGAAAGAAAAGTAAAAGAAGAGAAAAGAAAAGGAACACAAGTGGAGGGGGCCAAAGTGTAAAAGTACAAAAGGCCGCCCATACACCTTTTCAACCTTCTGCTTTTCGACAGAGATCAAGAAGAAGAAAGAAATTGAAGTTTTCTCTCGGTTTAAAGGAAGTCGAAGCTGAGTTTTCGCATTTGGTGAGTGCTTTCGTTAGGTTTTGTTGGGTTTTCAACCTTGGAACCTATTTTTATGTGTTCTTTGTGCTTGGTTGTGTGTTTTGGTGTGTTTTAGGTGTTTTAACTCCTTGTGCCCTCAAGTTTGGTGGAGTTTTGCTTGAAGGCTGCTTTAGGTGAGTTCTAGATCCTCGGTTTTTGTATTTTAACCGTATTTTTGGGGCTGAAAATGCATATAAAAATGTTTTACAACTTATATTTTGTAACCGTATGTATGTTTGTGTATGGTTGGTTGTGTTCTATGGTTTTATGCTTGTTTTAGGTGCTTAGCATGTTAGATTTAAGTTATGGACATGTTAGAATGATGTTTGGGACTAAAATTAATAAGTTTGAATATAACTGCTGTTCATGCGCCCAAATATGGCTCATGCGCCTGAGAATTTTTGCCAAAAAGCCTAAGTACCAGCCCATGCGCCCCAATAGTACCAATGCGCCCAGAAAAAATTTCATGCACCTGTATAGTAATCATGCGCCTAGATTTCCTCATCTGCCAGAGTGTTCACGCGCCTAAGTAAGGCTCACGCACCTGTATAATACTCATGTGCCTAGATTTCCTCATGCGCCTAAGTGTTCATGCGCCTAAGTAAGGCTCATCCGCCTGTATAGTACTCATGCGTTCCCCCACTTAAACCCTATTATTAATTCAATTAATTGAGTATACACGTTTGTATAATCAATTAGACATCATTAGTACGATTAATTTCACCTGAAACGACCAAATTACACCCCTAATCAATGATAAAGGCCGAGGTTAATTCCATAGCCGTTGGGCACCAAATCCTTCCAATTGAAACTATAAATTAAGGGGAAAATGATCGAAACAGCCTCTTTTAACTCTCTGTAAGCTCAATTTCACAAACACACACACACATCAGGATTGAATCGAGAACCCGTCGCGAGCCTTGTTCGAACTCAAAATTGTCAATACCACTTCAATTCAGGTAATTCAAATGGGGATTACATTCGGTTTTACATGAGGAACAAAGCCCCATGGTTAATTTCATTATCATAACCGGATTGATGTTTAATTTGATCAATTTTGAAACTAGGGTTTGTGGTGAAATTGGGAAACTTCTGTAGAAATAAGTTTTATGAATTGATTTGTGTTTCAGAACACAAAACAGGGCCTTGGCCCGTTGGTTAAAGCTGTAAGGTATGAGGCAAGGGACCCGGGTTCGAACCCGAGTCCCTGCATTTCTTTTTAAAATGTGTTTTTCTTAATTTACAAAATTCAGAAAATGTTTTAATATTATTATTATTTATATAAAAATCATTCTAAATCAAAATCTAAATAAATTACTTTCTTTTAAATTTCCTAGAAATTTAATTAATAAATCTTTTATTCTTTTAACTTGGAAAATATAAAATTGTGATAAAATATATTTTTTTTTAAGTTTTAAATTGTAATGAAATTATTCTTCTTTAATTCTCGAAAATTTAAATTTAATAAATCTTTTATTGTTATAAAAAAATATTTACAAGTTTAATCATGTATTTGAAAGAAAATAAATATATATATATGTGTATATTTAAAATGTTCATCTATTGTAGTTAATAAAGTTACTTTAATCATTTAAGACTACAAATTATTACTATATCAAATGGCATTTAATAATTCTTTGATAATAAAAGTTTAATTTCTTATTAATGAAATTATCACAAAAAAAATTCTTATTTGATCATTTAAATTATAAAATAATAATAAATTGTATCTATCCTATAATTTATAATCGTGGGCTAAACGATTTATAAAATCTCAAATAATATCATTATACTATCACATTGTTATCCAAAACCCCAAATTTCAAAGGAAACCGTATATTTTCGAGTACCGTTAACATTATAATAATTATGGATTAACTTAAAACGTCGTTCTCTAGGTTGAACTTTAACGAACCTTCGATGTTAGTACAAGACTCCATATTTGTTCATCCTTATAATTCATGTGAGTTTTCAATACCCTATTTTATATTATTTCACACATTTGTGGTGAAACATGTTAACCTTATTAAAAGCACACTTGTAAAGACGTTTATACTCTTGTAACACTCGTGCAATTTATTTTATATTTTGTCATGGTTATTTGGATTCTTGTAACTATTATGTGATCAACACTTATAAAATACAATCATTAACTATTGCTAGCCTAGCGACGTCATAGATCTATGGGCCTAACAAGCTATTTGGGGCTAAACCGAGGTTATTGCCGGCTCCTGGTGACGTATTCTTGATCACCATGGGAACCAAGTATACTTAGCTAATCGTATAATTTTGTTGTGGCCATATTTGTCAAGATTTGATTGTTACGTTGTTTATCCATTCATACTTGCATTATCCTTTAACCTATGACATGAATTGTCATCTTAATGTTTATTTATTTATGTATGTTCAACCTATGGAAACTCACCAACATTATATGTTGACCGTATTTTTTAACATGTTTCAGGTAATGATCCCGCTTAGTATTACTCTTGAAGACTTGTAAACATCTAGGATTGGACCTAGAGAATAATAAAAGGGCATATTTGTTACTTGATGCCAAATCAAACTTATGTTATGTTGGTTGTTTTGAGACTTATGATTTATAATTATGTATGTCATGAATTTGGTATTTAATAGTATTTACACTTTGAATTAGTGTTGTGTGGCATGAACAATCTTAACCCTCACATCTCAACGTATCCGCCGTTAAAGTTGGGGTGTGACAGATTGATATCAGAGCCCATAACTATAGGGATTTAGGTTATTAGAAATGGTGACGCAGACTATGGTTAATGTAGGGACCCTTTTCATGAATATTCGTTATAATCTTGTAAGTCTACTTATATGCTTATCACATGATGTTCCATGCTACATGATGAACCCCTTATGTGCTATTTGACTTTACTTAGCAAATTGTGCCTTAGGTGTTTGACTTGAATAACGAAATCCCTAATCTTATATACCCCCCAACTTTCTAATCCTCTTCATCTGCTCTTAGTTCTATCACGCCTAGTCTCTTCTCTAAAACTTATTCTCGACTACGTGTGGAATCTTAAGCATCATATCAAGTGGATAAAATTCTTTAGACATATGTCTAAATCTTGAAAATCTCATCGAGGTTTTAATTTTAATAGCCTATAGGGAAGTGTGAGACACATAAACACCTGTATTCTGGATTTCCTGGCAAAAAGCCCTCAGGCTAAGGTAAGCATTTCGTATAAATCTCACTGCGGGACCTGTTATGCTTACCTGGGGATTTCTAGGATGAGTGATAAATTATGGTCAACATACACATGTTCCCCAAGGTAATTGGAATTAAGTTACCTCAACGTGTCAATGCTCCTATTGGTTGTGTGGTACCAAATGGAACCATCCGGTTTATATTTATAAATTTCAAAATTCATGATTATTTGAACTGGTTTATCACCAAAATTCTAATATCTTCTCTATTTTTATAGAATGTCTCGTCATCATGGAAAACGTGCTAGCTCCGACAGAAAACTCGCCGCTATGATTGCCCGGCAAATGGCTGTTGTTCTTCCAACCATGGTCACCGAATTGAGTAGCACCCTGCTGGCTAATAATAGTAACAACGTGAATGGGAACAATGGGGGGGTGATAACAATGGCCAAGGTGAAAACAGCAATAACCAATGAGGGAATCACCGAACCTGTACTTTCAAGCACTTTAATTCTTGCAAACCCACTAGTTTTAGTAGGAAGGAGGGAGCCACTGGACTTCTCGAGTGGTTCGAAAGCATGGAGAACACTTTCATTAATAGTGAGTGTCCCGAAGAGCTCAAGGTCCGTTATGCTGCGAGTGTCCTTCAACAACGGGCACTTACTTGGTGGAATAGTGAAAAGAGAAATCGAGGTGCGAAGTGGCCTTGGCACTCACTTGGGAAGAATTCAAGAATGTCATGATCCAAAAGTTTTGTCCAAGGAGTGAATTGCAAAAGCTGGAGGAAGAATTTTGGAACCTCAAGCAAGATAGTGGCAACCACTTGGCTTACTCCACCCGACATCATGAATTGAGTATGCTTTACCTCATATGGTGGATACTGTACCCCGCAACATTGAGAAATTTATCAAAGGGGTGCCACCACAAATTCACGATGCTGTTGTGGGAAGTAGGCCCACGACCTTGGAGGAAGCAATAAACATCACCGCGCAGCTCACTCGAGAATACATAAGGGCTGGCACTTTGACAGTGAAGGGTACAAAATCAGCAACAAAGGTGACTCCCGAGGCAACTAAGGAGATGAAGGCTGAACCTTATTTAAGGGCAAGAAGCGTCAGTTCACACCTGCCAGTAACTTTGCTG
Organism: Flaveria sonorensis; assembly: GCA_025506505.1. Taxonomy (NCBI): domain Eukaryota; kingdom Viridiplantae; phylum Streptophyta; class Magnoliopsida; order Asterales; family Asteraceae; genus Flaveria; species Flaveria sonorensis. Next base: position 6,841 of record JACCIY010001339.1, on the reverse strand, counting down.
TGACAGTACCTAATGCCCCACAAAAGCAGGCTATTATTGCAAACCAAGCACCTCTGGTAAGAGCTTACACTGGCCCACATCCAATGTGCAACAACTGTAAGTATCACCATGCGGGAAAAAACCCATGTCGTATTTTCTTACTCTGAGGTAAATATGGGCATTGGTGGTTACATGTCATCGTGCACCAAAACAACGCTGCTATGGTCGCTACCGAGCTTGCACAATTGTGGTGAAACTGGTCATTTTTATCCATAATGCCCGGTCTAGGGGGGGAATGTTCCACCAGCTCGAGGACGGGCTTTCAACATCAATGCAAATCAAGCCAAGCAAATAACGATGTGGTGAATGGTACGTCATTCTTTTCTATTATCGATCTTTTGTTGTATAAAATTCATACTTGCTTCCATGTACCAATGATAGCTCTATATCTGATCAGGTATGTATCTTGTAAATAATTGCTATGCGTCTGTACCATTTGATTCGGGAGTAGATAGAGTTTTGTGTCCTTAGAATTTGAACCTACCCTTGCTAAGCCGCGTTCTAAACTAGAGAAAAATCCTTTACGGTCGAAGTCGCTGATGGAAAAATCTATCGTTGTTGATGTCGTCATACGTGATTGCATCTTGAGCCATAACGAGCATGAATTTTCCTATTGACCTTATTCCTAGCAACTGGGGAGTTTCGACATCATAGCATGGATTGGATAGCCAAAACACTACATGGATTGAATCATTTGCTTCCAGAAGTGCATTTGAATTCCACTACCTTCGGGTGATACACTAAAAGTTTTTAGGGAGAGATCGTCTAAAGGAATCAAGCTTATGTCGTGTATCAAGGCCTGAAAGTGCTGAGTAAGGATTACATAGCCTTTATGGCTTACGTAGTCAACGCGAAAGCCAAGGGGAAGAACTAAGGATATTCCATTGTACGAGAACTTTCCCGATGTGTTTCCCGAGGAACTTAGTGGGTTACCTCCCATTCTGGAAGTTGAATTCAAGATTGATCTGATTCCTGGTGCAAACCTTGTGACTAAGTCACTATCGTCTTGCACCTTCGAAAATGCAAAAGAGAAACCAAGTCAACTGCAAGAATGAATTGATAAGGGTTTCATTCGTCATAGCTCTTCACCATGGGGTTGCACCTGTGCTATTCGTGAAGAAGAAAGATGGTTCTTTTCGCATGTGTATCGACTATAGGGAACTCAACAAACTCACCATCAAAAACTAATACCCTCTCCCTCGAATCAATGACCTCTTTGATCAACTCCAAGGAGCTACGCAATTCTCGAAGATCGATTTACGCTCTGGATATCATCAATTGCGAGTCCATGACAATGATATTCCAAAAACCGCTTTCCGTACTCGATATGGACATTATGAGTTCATGGTTATGCCTTTTGGTTTGACTAATGCACCTGCTGTCTTCATGGTTGTTTGAGACTTATGATTTATAATTATGTATATCATGAATTTGGTATTATAATATTTACACTTGAATTAGTGTTGTGTGGCATGAACAATCTTAACCCTCACATCTCAAAGTATCCGCCATTAAAGTTGGGGTGTGACAGATTGATATCAGAGCCCATAACTATAGGGATTTAGGTTATTAGAAATGGTGACCTAGACTATGGTTAATGTAGGGACCCTTTTCATGAATATTCGTTATAATCTTCTAAGACTACTTATATGCTTATCACATGATGTTCCATGCTACATGATGAACCCTTTATGTGCTATTTGACTTTACTTAGCAAATTGTGCCTAGGTGTGTTGACTTGAATAACGAAATCCCTAATCTTATATACCCCCCAACTTTCTAATCCTCTTCATATGCTCTTAGTTCTATCGCCTAGTCTCTTCTCTAAAACTTATTCTCGACTACGTGTGGAATCTTAAGCATCATATCAAGTGGATAAAAATCATAGACATAATGTCTAAATCTTGAAAAATCTCATCTAGGTTTTAATTTTAATAGCCTATAGGGAAGTGTGAGACACAATAAATACCTGTATTCTGGATTTCCTGGCAAAAAAGCCCTCGGGCTAAGGTAAGCATTTCGTATAAATCTCACTACGCGACTGTTACGCTTACCTGGGGATTTCCAGGATGAGTGATAAATTATGGTCAACATACACATGTTCCCCAAGGTAATTGGAAATTAAGTTACCTTAATGTGTCAATGTTCCTATTGGCTGTGTGGTACCAAATGGAACCATCCGGTTTATATTTATAAATTTCAAAATTCATGATTAATTGAAATGGTTTATCACCAAAAATTCTAACATCTTCTCTATATTTATAGAATGTCTCGTCATCATGGAAAAACGTGCTAGCTCCGATCAAAAACTCGCCGCTACGATTGCCCGGAAAATGGCTGCTGTTCTTCCAACCATGGTCCCGAATTGAGTAGCACCTGCTGGCTAATAATAGTAACAACACGTGAATGGGAATAATGGTGGGGGTGATAACAATGGCCAAGGTGAAAACAACAATAATGAAGGAGGGGAATCATCGAAACTGTACTTTCAAGCACTTTAATTCTTGCAAACCACACTAGTTTTAGTAGGAAGGAGGGAGCCACTGGACTTCTCGAGTGGTTCGAAAGCTTGGGAAAACACTTTCATTAATAGTGAGTTTTTTGAAGAGTCAAGGTCCGTTATGCTGCGAGTGTCCTTCAACAACGGGCACTTACTTGATGGAATAGTGAAAAGAGAAATCGAGGTGCGAAAGTGGCCTTGGCACTCACTTGGGAAGAATTCAAGATTGTCATGATCCAAAAGTTTTGTCCAAGGAGTGAATTGCAAAAGCTGGAGGAAGAATTTTGGAACCTCAATCAAGATAATGGCAACCACTTGGCTTACTCCACCCGGCATCATGAATGAGTATGCTTTTACCGCATATGGTGGATACTGTACCCCGTAACATTAAGAAATTTATGAAAGGGGTGCCACGACAAATTCATGATGTTGTTGTGGAAGTAGGCCCGCGACCTTGGAGGAAGCAATAAACATCACGCGCAGCTCACCGAGAATCACATAAGGGCTGGCACTTTGACGGTGAAGGGTACAAAATCAGTAACAAAGGTGACTCCCGAGGCAACTAAGGAGATGAAGGCTGAACCTTCATTTAAGGGCAAGAAGCGTAAGTTCACACCTGCCTGTAACTTTGTGTGACAGCACTAATGCCCCACAAAAGCAGGCTGTCATTGCAAACCAAGCACCTATGGCAAGAGCTTACACTGGCCCACATCCGATGTGCAACACCTGTAAGTATCACCATGCGGGCAACAAACCATGTCGTATTTGCTCACTCTGCGGGAAATATGGGCATTGGTGGCTACATGTCATCGTGCAACCAACAACGCTTCTATGGTCGCTAACGGAGCTCGCTACAATTGTAGCTAAACTGGTCATTTTCATCCACAATGCCCTCGTCTCACAGGGAATTTTCCACCAGCGCGAGGACGGGGTTTCAAATCAATGCAAATCAAGCGCAAGCAAATAACGATGTGGTGAATGGTACGTCATTCTTTTCTGTTACTCGATCTTTTGTTGTATAAAATTCATACTTCTTTCCATGTACCATTGATAGCTCTATATCTGAGCAGGTATGTATCTTGTAAATAATTGCTATGCGTCTGTACTGTTTGATCGGGAGTGGGTAAGAGTTTTGGTGTCCTTAGAATTTGAACTACCCTTGCTAAGCTGTGTTCTAAACTAGAAAAATCCTTTACGGTCGAAGTCGCTGATGGAAAATCTATCGTTGTTGATGTCGTCATACGTGATTGCATCTTGAGCCATAACGAGCACGAATTTCCTATTGACCTTTTCTATGCAACAGGGAGTTTCGACATCATAGCATGGATTGGATAGCCAAACACTACGCGGGGAAATCATTTTGCTTCCAGAAGTGCATTCGAATTCCACTACTTCGGGTGATACACTAAAAGTTTTTGGGGAGGAGATCGTCTAAAGGACTCAAGCTTATGTCATGTATCAAGGCCTAAAGTGCTTGAGTAAGAATTACATAGCCTTTATGGCATATGTAGTCAACGCGAAAGCCAAAGGGAAGGAAATTAAGATTATTCCCATTGTACGAGACTTCCCGTTGTGTTTCCCGACGATCTTAATGGATACCTTGTTCGGGAAGTTGAATTCAAGATTTATCTAATTCCTGGTGCAAACCCTGTGGCTAAGTCACTTATCCTCTTTCACCTTCGGAAATGCAAGAACTAGCCAGTCAATTGCAAGAATTGACTGATAAGGGTTTCATTCGTCCTAGCTCTTCACCATGGGGTGCACCTGTGCTATTCGTGAAGAAGAAAGATGGTTCGTTTCACATGTGTATCGACTATCAGGAACTCAACAAACTCACCATCAAAAAACCGATACCCTCTCCCTCGAACGATGAACTCTTTGATCAACTCCAAGGAGCTACACAATTCTTGAAGCTCGATTTACGCTCTGGATATCATCAATTGCGAGTCCATGACAATGATATTCCAAAACCGCTTTCCGTACTCGATATGGACATTATGAGTTCATGGTTATGCTTTTGGTTTGACTAATGCACCTGTTGTCTTCATGGATCTCATGAATCGTGTATGTAAACCGTACTTGGACAAATTCGTGATTATGTTCATCGATGATATTCTCATCTATTCCAAGAGCGAAAAACCGACCACGAGTTACACTTGTGACAAGTTCTTGAACTTTTGAAGAAGGAACAAACTGTACGCCAAGTTCTCTAAGTGCGAATTTTAAATTGAAGAAGTTCAATTTCTAGGTCATGTGGTGAATAGCCAAGGAATTAACGTCGACCCTACTAAAATAGAAGCCATGAAAAACTGGTGTGTTCCCACGACCCCAACTGAAGTCCGCTCTTTTCTTGGTTTAGCGGGTTACTACCGTAGGTTCATTGCAAACTTCTTGAAAATTGCGAAACCACTTACGGCGCTAACTCAAAAGAATAGACTTTTGAATGGGGACCTGAACAGGAAGAGGCTTTCGAGACACTGAAATGCAAGTGTGTAATGCTCCTATTCTAACCCTCCCGATGGAAATGACTTTTACTGTGTAATGTGATGTGTCTAGTCAAGGCCTTGGTTGTGTTCTCATGCAAACAAGGGAAGGTCATAGCATACGCGTCGAGACAATTGAAGGTTCATGAAGTGACCTACACAACCCATGATCTTGAACTTGGTGCCGTGGTTTTTGCCTTAAAGATTTGGAGGCACTACCTTTATGGGACACAATGCAAAGTCTACACCGATCACAAGAGCCTTCAACACATGTTCAATCAAAAGGATCTCAACATGAGGCAACAGCATTGGGTTGAGTGATTAGCGACTACGACTGTGACATTCGTTATCATCCTTGAAAGGCGAATGTTGTAGCCGACACGCTGAGTCGCAAGATCCACAATAAGACTGTCTCACTTCAAGAAATTCGAGATCGAAGACAATGGTTTGACACACTGGGAGAATTGATACTGAGATTCACGTGGATGTCAACGAGACTACTATCATGCTTCAAAATATAAGGATTGGTAGTGACCTTGAGTTTTGCATCGCGAGGCTCAACAAGCAGCATTAACCAGCAAAGGAAGGGTGAAGAACTAGCGTTTAACATCGGTCCAACTGGAAACAAAACCGAATGGCATGTTGTATTTCTTGAACCGACTTTGGATTCCAAATCGCGACAACATTTATAACTCATCATGAACGAAGCTCATCAAACACGTTATTCTATTCACCCTGGGTCTGATAAGATGTATATGGATTTACGTGGCCAATATTGGTGGCCAGGGATGAATAAAGATATCGCTTCTTATGTAGCAAAATGCCTCACGTGTGCAAGGGTCAAAGCGGAACATCAACGGCCTAGTGGCTTACTTGAGCAACCTGAAATCCCTATGTGAAATGGGAGCATATACCATGGATTTCGTAAACTAAGTACCTCGTACTCCTCGTGGCCATGATAGTATAGGGTGATTGTTGACCGTTTGACCAAAACAGTACATTTCATACCAATACGAGACACTTACAAAGTTTCAAAGTTGGCTCGTATTTACATTGATGAGATTGTGAGTCGTCACAGCGTGCCTTTACACATCATATCCGATCGAGATGCTCGTTTCACTTCACACTTTTGGTCTTCTATGCAAGAACTCTTGGGTACTCAATTGGATTTAAGCATGGCTTACCATCCTCAAACGGATGGTCAAACCGAAGCGAACCATTCAAACCCTTGAGGATTTGCTACGACTTTGTGTTTTGACTTAGTGGTGACTGGGATACGCATTTACCGTAGCGGAATTCTCTTATAACAATAGTTACCACTCAAGTATCAAGATGGCACCATTCGAAGCTCTTTACGATCGAAAATGTCGTTCTTCGATTTGCTGGACTGACATCGGTGAAAATTTCATTACCGGTCCAGAACTCATTCAAGAAACGACGATAAAGTCTCCAAAATCCGTAATAACCTTGAGGTGGCTAGAAGTCGACAAAGAGTTACGCGGATAAAAGACGTAAGCCATTGGAGTTTCAAGTGTTCATGCGCCCTAAGTAAGGCTCATCCGCTTGTATAGTACTCATGCGCCTAGATCTCCTCATGCGCCTAAATGTTCATGCGCCTAAGTATGGCTCATGCGCCTGCATTGTGACCTCCCGTATATTTGTTAAATTGTTGGTTATTTCCGTTATCTCTTGTAAGTGCTTGTTTAGTCATTAACACAAATAAGAGGGCTCATTTGTAAATCCATTTATCTTGATCCTATTTGGTATTAAAATGATTATAATTTATTTTATTATTAAATAATTAAGTTAAAATAATATA